>APFE030165450.1:87192-206586 GCA_000404065.3 Pinus taeda
CCAAAAACCATAGGTTCAAATTCCAAGGACTAACTACCATGGACCAAAGGTAAGTTTTCCCACATGAAATAAACTTTTCTCTGCATAAAATTCCGTGAACTTTTCCCCACATGAAATAAACTTTTATAAACTTTTCTCTGCATAAAATTCCGTGAACTTTTCCCCACATGAAATAAACTTTTATAAACTTTTCTCTGCATAAAATTCTGTGAACTTGAAAATAACTTTGCTGCACTATAATTTATCATCTGAGTGATTTTCCATCAAGGACAACACTTGTCTCATAATGCCAACAATTACTAGGAAACTTTGACAAGTTTTGGACCTCCAAAAGGGCCCAAAACACCTCAAAAATGCCCTCTCTACCACTTTTTGGCCACAAAGGAAGCAATCTTGGGAGATTGCAATTTTCGAGGGGAAAATGGACTCCAAATCAAAAAATTCAAGTTGTTCTAGAAACTAGACTCATAGGGCTTCCAACGCGCTATCCTGCACCTGATTTGGACCTCGAGAAGCCTTCCAAAATCAGCTGGGAAAAAGTGCTACGCACAGAAAAAGTTGCGCTACGCACATGATGAAAAAGTGCCAATTTTGCTCAAAAACTTTATTTTTTGCCTAGTTTTCTTCTAGTTTGACTTTTTCTCTCTTATGGTCAAATTCATGATGTGACATGATGAAAATTGATGTACTATGATGTAAAAATGATAAAAATTGACTTGATAAGGTAGATACATCAGTTGTAGGTGGTTTAGAGTTGAATGAATCAGTTTCCTAGGTTTTAGAGGCAAGTTGTTCCACTGCCTATTTTTGTGTTCCTAGTTTAGATATGGTTGAAACCACCCTCTTCTCATGGATTTGACCCCTGATGGATAGAAAAAGTGGTTTGGAGGTCTATATCATGTGTTTTTTCAACCATTTGTAAAGTTTGGTCTCTTATGAATGCTTTGAGCACTATTGTACATCATCTCTGCAGTTTAGCAAGGAAATAGACCAGGGTTTGTAGCATTTTGTGGGATTCTTGTGGTAAGGTAACTTAGTATTGTGTTTCCTTCTATGATTCAAGTTATCATATGTTTATGTGTGCCATTATCTCTCTCTTTTTTGCTTAACTAAATGAATCAAGTATAAAGGTGGAAATCATTGATGTTGCAGTGCTCTACCTTAGGGTTTCATTAGTTTTACATGTTTTCTACTGTTTGAAGAGGACTCATGACACATTCATGCCCTCTCCAACTCCTCGCCAGTCTCAAGACTCACCATTACACCTAATCTGAAGTAATAAAGCACTTTCCTACCTCGCTCCACAGAAACCTCTACAAGACTAAGTTCATTCCCTAGACCCAAAACTGCCTTTCACATTTGATCCAGCAAACCAACATAATATTCAATAAAACTCCTCTGAGCATATACCTAGCCTAAAATTAGTCTTTATATTAGTCATCTCAAGTCTCATTTGCTATATTTTCCTAAGATTGACAAGGAGAGAGCCCTCTCCCAACCTGGTAGGGCTAGCTACCAGGTTAAGCGTGGTTTGATGTTACCCTAGACCTGCCTTTCTCAGCCTGAGGTAGATTTAGGCCCTAACAATAGTAATCACTCATGCAACATGGAGATGTCACATCAGACAAGTTGGGATCATAGATAGTGGGTGGTGATTACAAGAAGAGGAAAAATAATTACTCATAGTGGAGACAATGGTCCAAAAGAGGAAACCCCTTTTGACTTCTAGGTCACCACAATGCTCCAATTCGAAGCCAAAAATCGAATATTATGTATTGGGGCTCAAATTATTTTGCATAATCTCTCATTTAAAATACAGTTAGGGAGAGGACAAGGTCGAGGTTCTATTGAGGAGTTTCGAAACTCGTTCTACAATTGTTACAAAAAGGTGCTATAGGCAAGCCTGCAACTATTATAAGAGGGCCTAGAAATTGCTACAGGAAGATCGAGAGGGTGGAGGAAAGCCACATAGGTTCGAATTGGTCTCCAAATTACCATCTTCATCCTATAACATTTGTAAAAAGTAAGTTCCACCACCTCCTTCATGCATCCATAAAATTGCATGCAAATTTCACTTCAAATTCTATAGGTAGTAGCAACCTAATTGTGAAATTAGAAAGTCTTTTTGGGGAGTAGAGTAATGGGGATGTAGGCAATTGTCATCAACAAGGAACTTTAACTCAATTCTACAATTGAACTACACACTGAAGCTATAGAAGAGATATATCTCCCTCACTTAGCTAGAAACATAGAGAAAAGATGGGAGGAGGATTTAACAGAAGGGGGCCCTCAAAAACTAAGAGAATCCACTTGCACCCTCTTGTGGTAGACATTTTAGAAGACACCAATGGCTAGGATTGTTCGAGTTGTTGAAAGAGTATGATGATGACCTTGCCTTTGAATTTTCCATGGATCTGAACTCACAAACAAAGGATAGTGCCACCACTGTGGCGAGGGGGATATCTATGTCACTCAGCCTTGAAATAATTAGCAGAGTGAAAACCCTCCCTCTAGGGATCAAATGGAGTAGAGAAGACAAAGCCACCAGTGTCACTGCTAAAAATAGTTTCTTCACTGCTAATGAAAAGCATATTGAGGAAAACAATGGAGTTAGGAGGGAAAGCCTACCTTATCCTTGGGATGAGATGGTTTGCCATATTTTGAAATGACAACAAAAATTATAAGACATGGTGTAGATCCATTTCTTGTGTTTTTTTCCTTCTTTTTTTTTGAGATATACAGGCTACCTCAGAGGAAGTTTTCAACATGTATGCCTGACCTATGTGCCTCAAGAGAGGTTTTCACATAGGGATCTATATTAATTTTTTTCGTCTCTTTTTATTTTTCTCATGGGCTTCCTCAAAGCGGTTTTCAACCTAGGAGTTGGCCTCGAATGCCTCATAAATGTTTTCATCCAGGCCTTTTATTTTTTCTTTAAGAAAAAATATCTAGAAATGTGGTGGACTAGAATCTATGACACTCCCAATCACATTGATTTCTCTACTTATTATACTCATGAATTGTTCCTTAGACACTGGTTTTTCGTATACCTTGAGCCTGTAGCCATTGAAAAAGAAAAGGGATCCATTCCTCCTCAATGGTCCAGATTTGAACAACTCCATTGCCATGATATTTTCCTATCAAGTATGGTCCTAACCATCATACCATCAATTTTCGTTTAAAATATTTGAACCTAAAATCATATAATAATGACAAATTCCCTTCTTGAAAAACATTTTCTTTGATGTGCCTATCATGCTAGACCTTCCTTTGCAATTGTATAACTTCAGTGTGTAGGAGGGCATGCATTTTGAACTCATCCAGGACATTCAATTGGAACAGCCTCTCTTATTATGCTTTGGTGACATCTAAGTCCAATTGGGCTGCAATTTTAAAAGTATTATACTCAAACTCAATAGAAAGCAAAGCTTTCTTTCCATAAACCAGATCATATGGAGTGAACCCATATGTTTTCTTCCATGTTGTGTTATAGGCCCAAGTGGCCTCCACTAATCTGTTTGGCCAATCTTTCCTGTTGTTTCTCACAACCTTCGTGAGGATGCTCTCCAATGCCTAATTCGTAACCTTTACTTGCCCATTTTCCTAAGGGTGATAGGTAATATATGTCTCGTGTTTGATATGATTCTACCTTAGGAGATTCTCAATCATATGTGATGTGAATTGAGCCCCCCTATCGGTGACTACCTCCCTGGAGTACCTAAATTTGTAGAAAATATATTCCCTCAAGAACTCAGCCACTTTCTCCTCTATTGTTTCTTTGACAACCTTCATCTCAGCCGACTTTGTCAAGTAATCAGTGCACAAAATGATGTATTTTTTATACCCTCATGGTGGATTAATTGGCCCAATTAAATCCATGCCCCACTTGTGAAATGGCTTTAAGGCCACTTGAGGCTGTAGAGACATTTCATCCCTGGGTGCGGGTTTTCCCATCCTCTAGCACTGATCAAATATCCTAGTATACCTTCTTACATCTTGGTGGAGAGTAGGCCAATAATAGCCAGCGCACCTCCGCAGCTGCACCTTCTGTGGCGCCTCCGTATTGTGCCTTCGGTGGCACCTCTGTGGCATCTCCTGTGGCGCCTCCGCACTGCGCCTTCTATGGCGCCTCCACACTGCACCTTCGGTGGCGCCTCTGTGGCATCTCCTGTGGCGCCTCCACACTGCGCCTTCTGTGGCGCCTTCACACTGCGCCTTCTGTGGCGCCTCTGTAGCATCTCCACACTGCGCCTTCTGTGGCGCCTTCGCACTGCGCCTTCTGTGGCATCTCTTGTGGCGCCTCCGCACTTCCACAGCTGCAGCGCTCGAGAGATCACCCTTCACAGATTCACTTTCCACTTCACTTTCATATAGATTGAGCTTTTGAAACAATAACCCAATATTTCGAATCTTAAGATATTCAACCCAAAAGCATACACAAGCCAAATGATCTCCTTTGCTTTATATAGGCAAGCTCTTCCTCAAATTATGGACCAATACCACAGGCCAAAACCATAGGATCAAAAACTGTGGGACTAATACCATGAACCAACCATGAAAGTGCGTGAACTTTTCTCCACATGAAATAAACTTTTCTCTGCATAAAATTCCGTGAAATTTTCTCTACATGAAGTAAACTTTTCTTTGCATAAAATTCTGTGAACTTTTCTCTAGATGAAGTAAACTTTTCTCTGCATAAAATTCCGTGAACTTTTCTCTACATGAAGTAAACTTTTCTCTGCATAAAATTCCGTGAACTTGAAAATAACTTTGCTGCACTATAATTTATCATCTGAGTGATTTGCCATCAAGGACAAAACTTGTCTCATAATGCCAACAGGTATGTGTTTAACCTATTTGGAGGTTCAGTCAGTTGGATGAGTAAGAAACAATTTGTGGTGGCATTATCAACTACAGAGGCAGAATACATGGCAACCACTCATGCAAGAAAGGAAGAAGTTTGGTTGTAGAGACTGTGTTCAAGTATGGGGTTAGTACAGGAAGCTATATGGATAGACTGTGACAACCAAAGTGCAATTTTCTTGGCAAAGAACCCTGCATATCATTCAAAGACAAAGCACATTGATGTTTAGTATCACTTTGTGAGGGATATGATAGAAGACAAAAAGGTGTTGCTGGTAAAGGCAGACACTTTGAAGAATATTGCAGATGCATTGAAAAAATCTGTGAGCTCTGAGAAGTTCCCTTGGTGTAGAGAAACAATGGGCATTTTAGGGCTGGAAAAATGGCTAATCTCTCATGTGTGCCCCTGTGGAAAGAAAACAACGAGTGGGATAATGTTGGGTTGTGTTATATTCTTTCCACATAGTTAATAGGGGGTTTGAGGGGTACCCGTAACCCCACTTTATGAGGTCTGGGGAAGCGCCCCGGAAAATTTTGATTTTGGACCCTATGTTAGGTTGGGTGGACCCACCTATGGTTTTGTGCATGATTTTTGCACATGTTTTTGGGACGCGATGGTTTTTTGGTCCATGGTATTGGATGCGATGGTTTTCGGTCCATGGTATTGGATGCGATGGTTTTCTGTCCATGGTATTGGATGCTTTGGCATGTATAAATATGTATTATAACATTGAAAGGAACAAAATGAAAAATCAAGCTGGTAGTCCCGGTTTTGGGATCTAGTGGGAAAATCTCTATGTATATGTGTTTTATGTGTTATGCTCTCGCATTGTTTATTTTTTTGTGTTCTAGAATTCGTATGCAGGTAATTTCTATACATGGTTAAAACCTACAAAAATCCTTTTATAAACTGACGGTAATAGCTAGTTATCCCCATGAACAATCAAATGTCGGCTACATCCTCTAGAACTAGCCACTCTAATGTGGATTTTGTTTTTCTGGGTCAACTGAAATCCCTTCCTTGGAAATTATATGCCTCAGATATTGTATTTTTTCTCGTAAAATTCACATTTAGAGAGCTTTAAATATAACTAATTTTCTCTTAATGTTTAGAGGACTATCTCTAGATATTCTATATGCTCCTCAACTGTTTTAGATTATATCAATATATAATCAAGAAAAATCAATACAAATTTGTCAAGGAATTTAATAAATATACCATTTATAACACACATAAACATGGTTGTTGTATTTGTCAAAACAAACGGAAATACTATGAACTCGTAATGACCATAACGAGTTCTAAAATCCATTTTTGGTATATCCTTTTCCTTGATCCTCAAATGGTGGTACCCCAATTTAATATCTATCTTGAATAATACAACTGCCCTCTTTACTTGATCAAAGAGATCATCGATTCTGGGTAAAGGATATTTATTTTTCATGGTCAGTTTATTTAGCTGATTGTAATCAATACAAAGCCAGAAATTTTCATCCTTTTTCTAATTAAAAATGATTGATGCATGCTACGAGAATACACTAGGTATAATATACCCTTTTTCCAACAATTCTTGCAACTAAATTTTTAGCTTTGTTAACTCTAGTACAATAATTCTATAGGGTGATTTTGAAACTGGAGAAGCTCTGGGAATCACCTCTATAAAGAAGTCTAGGTCCCTTTTAGGTGGTAATCCATGAATTTCCTTTGGAAACACATTAGAAAATTTCTTAACCACTTCTATTTGCTCTAGTTTGGTTGTCCTGTTTTTCGTTTCATATTCCACCTTAATGGAAAAAATATGACAACCCTCCATGGAATCTTTCTTTAATTTCAAAATTGATATCTATTGTAATGAGATTGGTCTAAGAATTTATCGGAGATCTAGGGAGATCCATATTGTTTGCAAGAGGGATTGGTCTTCCTAACACTAATGTTATGTATAATTCTTCTTGAATGTGTATGAAAAGAAACTACTTTAGGCTATGGATGACAAACAACCCTAACAATAAAAATGGTTGTTAAATAGTGCAGATCTACAACAAATGATAGAATGTAATAGTAAAATAATTGCAAATAACTCCAATAATCCAATGTAAACAAGATATATAAAGAACATATTTTATTAAACAACACGTGTGAAGGTGTGACACTGGACAATCCCTCTTGTGGACAAGAGCGATCTCCCTAGATCCTAAATGGAAACAAGAAACAATCATGACAAATGAACTAACTCTTTCCCTAAGTTGACTTATTCGAATTACAAGCAATCTAACTAATGGATATACCTCTTACCGGTTTCACGAAGTGCCCGATGAAGATCCCTGATTGTGACTTGATGAAGGTCTTCAATCCTTGATAGGACCTAAAAGCATAAACCATATAAAGGATCAAAATCACATGTGATATAGTAATTCAAACAACTTAGCCTAATGATCAAGGAAATTAGGGATTGAAATTGCATTAATGAACATAATAAACAATTGCAAACTATTCATCATTCACAAAATACAAAATCAATGGGAGAAACTGCTCATTTGTATTAATCAGAAGATAAGAGGAGCCTTACAACCTTCGCCTTGATGTCGTGAGGTCCCTCCCAAATGCCTTCAATCTCCTCCTTAGATAACAAGATCTCCAATCTCAAACTAAGAGCAAAATTTTGTATTCTCTAAATTCTGATTTAATTCATCCCTCAACCCTCTAGTCCTTTTATAGATCAAAAAGGGGGAAGTTCTAGATCCCTAATAAGAGGATGAACCTCTTTTAACGAAGGATTAGGTTACCATGAGAAAAGGGATGGAGATGCATCTTATGAGGGTTATAGTTCGAATAGTCATCACCTGGAAGCTTTTAGTTGGGAAATATTCGACCAACTATGTTTCTAGAATGTACTTTTTATTTTTACTTTTTAGAATTCACCTGTGCGAGTTTATAGTTATAGACAGAGCACAGCTCTGCATTGTTCTCAGAGTAAATTTTAGTGCATGCATGGGAAACACTAGAGAAATCGGTATAGGTGGAACTTAACAAAGTGTAAGAGATATTTGACCCCAACTTCTCATGGACTTTAACATATTTTGAGTTGTTGGACTTCTAAGGGAGTTGGTTTCAACATGTTCACGGATGGTAATAATATCCATAAAATAATCAAGTGTCACGGCGACAAATTGACGTGTAACAAATTTCCACCTAAAGTGTGAAGTCTAAAAAATAATTTCAAAAGATTGAAGTGCTTTATCATTCCAAGGATCGGATCAGAGGCAATGGTTGGAAACACGCAATGAACATTCAAGGGAACATAATGCAAAATATATATAAAAAAATCATCTTTGACTTAGGCATTCCCATACTCAGAGTAAAGCGAAATCAATGAACAAGCATGGAAAAAATAATATCATGTAGATGGTAGACAAAGCATGGACATATCCATTTGTCTACATAATCATGAATATAAAATCTCCTCACAACCTGGATTGGTCAAACTAGATCTACGGTCTTGATCTCCATCTCTCGATTCACATTATGATTCTAACCATGCGAGTGAATGTCTCAAAGTTGAACATGGCATAAACCACTTGATTATAGGTCAATGATGTGAACCGTTAACGAGCGCGAGAGAAACCACCAATAATGACATTGGTTCTCAAGGTACTCCCAGTACAATCTATGAAGTGCGAATATGTGATTTGAAGTCGAACACTCATAGAATCGTTCGATTGAAGGCTAATGATGAGAACTTGTCATTGAAAGCGAAAAACCTGCCATGAAGGCATGCAAGCTTCAAGGTACTGAAGGTTTCTAAATAAACTTCCTAGATGATGAGCTGAAGTCGATAGAAAGCGATTCGTCATAGGAAAGCCTACGACACAAAACATGATATCAACTTTTGAAAATAATTGCAAGGACTGACTCAAGCATGACCGACGCAAATAAAGGTAAATATTTTGCAAAAGGATTTGAACCAAGGTTGAACTTCTCTTGAACACATAATGGCACTATAATTATTTTGCAGCATTTGAATCAATGATAATACCCAAAACCATGAAGACTTTCAATGAGGTTTGATTAACTGTAAGGCAAATGGATTTCCCAACGTAGACATGAATGTGATGGAGTGTTGTGTATAAGAGCGACATGCTACATTTTAACTGATGATATAAAATGGACAAATTCCCCAATTCCCCCCCACCATTACTGGTAAGTACCTCTTTATTTATTATAATCTTGAGGAATATAACATATGCTTGGACTATAAGTTCATCCTTCTGATGAGTCCATTGAAGTATTTTAACGAACCCTAAGAATGAATGGTTTGGTCTCGTCATGCTTAACAAGTCCTATACTGTTTAATTTTAACGAGTCCAGTAAAGGTGTAACTCGATGTCATTTTCTTTTAAGAGTTTTAAAAAGACACAAAAAGAAAACTCATTCAACTCTTTAACCATAAAATTTTAATGAGCTCGGAGAAAGTAAAGCTTGACATTTTTCATTTAGAGAGTCAGAAGAAAAACATAAGTAGACTCTGTCAGGTTCTTTTTGATCAGTTTAGTCTCTCAGGTCCATAAAAGGATAAAATAATACAAGAGAGAACTCTTTTGATCATGTTCGATCAATGTATACCTTTTTCATAAATAGTCCTGGCTCAGTCTGTAAAAGGGGTAAACGTATACTAAGTGGATGGTTGTTCATTTACTTTTACGAGTTCGAACAAGCAAGCACTCGACAATCTTTTCATTTTTGAAGTCTGAAAAGGGCTTAAAAGAAGACTTCGTGATTTTTCGCTTTTTGTAATTTTTAAAGAGCAGAAAAAGTGATAAAAGTATGCTGAAATGTTAAAAATGATTCATCTTGACTCCGTAAACGATCTTGCACATTTAAACTCAATAACCCATCATAACTAATCAAAAAACTATTTTCTCTCTTAAAAAGATTCAAAATATAAAAAATAATATTTTTTAAGCTTTAAAAACTTATACAAGTGGGAAAAAAGTAATTTATTTTCACTATTTGCATTTTCACCAGTTTAGAGCAGAAAGAGGGGGTTTTACCATGAAACTTCTAGAATTTATTTCGAGCCAATCGATGGACGAAATCACGCACGGTTTCCTCCAAGTAGAATATATCTCCATAACTTATCTTTCTATTTGTTTATTTTTTCATTTTAAGCTTGCATTTGGTATTTTGGGACAAAGATTTGTCCAAAAATGTGCCCTTCTCCTTGCATGGGTTTCACTCAATCGGGCCCACATGGGCCGATAAAATTTTCCATACAGAAATTCTCGGCCTACGCAGAATTTTGCTGGAAATTTTTGCGCAACTGCGCCCTATCCGTAAAACGATGGCCACCCAAGTGCCATGGGATATTTTTAAAACAAACTTTGAGGTCCAAAAAACATGAAATGAGTTTTAAAAAGGATTCTAACTGCCTTAGAATGGTCATTTCAGGTCATTTTCTTGCTCAAAAATGGATTGGAGGGAGAGAGAGCATGAAGCAAATGAAGTGGTTGTTTTGGCGGATCCGAACACTTTACAGGCTCTCAGGAATTGTGACCTCTTGAAATACTAGCTAATCCTTAGGATGAAATCCCAGGTAGATTTGATGACATGGTTGGTGAGGACCTGGAATGTCCAGGAATAGTGCTTCGTGATTGCTGATCATCGCCTCACCATTGATGTCGATGACATATATTTCATGACTGGGTTATCTCATCAAGGAGACGATATTTCACTTTTTGGATCAAGATCAGAGGGAGACACTACTGATGGATACTTATGGTTATTTTGCAAGGGTGCACCGCCCAAAGATGGACGGATTGACATTCAATCCATCAAAGTTTTACCCTTGAGGACCATTACTTTCACTATTTACACACTGTGTGGCAGTGCTGCCCTCCATCTAGCCACTCGGGCACAGATGCGGATGGTCATGGAATTAGGATTCCACGATATACAACTGGTGTAAGGCAGTAGTGGTGAATATGAAAGGCCAGCTGACTAGGTGCAAGAATGGTAAACTGAAAAATTTCGATTATGGTGTCATTCTAGTTGCTTTTTCCCTAGAAAGGGTTCCTATTCTTTGGCCACAACATATTCGGGTAGACGAGGGTGGTTCGAGGGATCCACACTTGATGAAGTGGGTTGCACTGATGGCATGCCATGGCGGTCATGGTCCTATAGTGAGGTATACAACAATGTTTATTGACTGGCTGAGCTAGTAGATTGTTCTGATTGAGGATGTTATGTATGTCGGGATAGATTATAGAGGTGACCCTGATATCCCACTTCCTGCCAGAGTTTAGTGGGGTGATCTAGGTAAGATTTCTCATTTTGGCATATTTTCTCGTTTTTAATTTTTAAGTGTTTTTTGTGTTGAGAGGCTAATTGTCTGAAATGTATATGCAGATGTGGGTCCAACCCGACCAGCCAGGATGAAATGGTACGATAGATGAGACGAGTAGCCTATGGTTGATTTGGAAGTGAACCTAGAGGTGAATTCAATGTTGACAGAGTTGGAGTACAACCTTGAGAGGTTGACTACCAACATCCCAGAGACTAGAGTTGATGACATTCCATGCGCCTATCAGGGGCACATAGTTGGGGTTCTCAAGCCTCTCAGACATTTGCTACATTGTGCTTCTCATGATATCATGTGTTATCATGAGAATCATTGTTGGTATCCTATATTTCCCTATTTTCTACCCCATTTCCATCAATATCAACCTCTGTTTTATCTTAATAAATGACCCTTCTTTCCTGCACTAGTAAAAGATGGTTACCCTTTTCTTGCCCCTGCTTATATTTTATATTAAGATTTATTACAACACTTTATTAATCCTTTTATATAGATTTCATGCCTATTTACATATTTCTTGAAACTTATATTGATTTCCTAGAGTAATCATGGAACTTAGTGTTAATGATGAATGAGTTGACTAGTATAGGTAGATTCCTGCACTGCCACTATCCGAGATTTCTAAGAAGCTATCTTCCACGAGCATGGATCTCAATATTCGAATATGAGTCTAACTTCTCATGAACTTTTGGAAGATAATAGGTGGCGCACATTTAGGGATTTTTCTCCAAATTTAGGTTATGGCCAAGCGAAGTTCGTGTGTATTATAACCATTGGCCAAAGTTGTAATTTCAGTTTTCTAAGTCTGTTCGGCGGAGAGGCCTGAACGAGAATTATTTGTAATTAGTGTAAATGACCTAGAGCCGAAAGTATATATATGATGTAGATCATATATAGGAAGCTAGTGAACCATCAACTATCATTTTGGTTTATGTAATCTAGTTATCGCCTCGCTCTGGGGCTGGATTGCTCTGTAATGTAATTTGCGAAATCGAGTAATACAAGGACCTGTTATGATTTGCATGTGCAACATTTAAATTTGTCTTTAATGTATCTTTGAAGTGCTGATCTCTTTCATTCCTTAGAAGGGGAACGAGTTGGGTGGCTAGGGCCTAGCCAACCCAGCTTATTTACCCCTCTCGCTTTCATTATTTAGAAAGACTATGTTGTTATTTCTTTTGCAACCGTGTATCGCTAATCTTTAAGTTCTGAATTAAAATATCTTTTGTAGCCTATGTGTGAAATGGATCCATGGTTTGAAGAGTAGTTGTTTTTATTTTGGTTATGAAATATCTTTCTCGCATTTCCTTTACTCTTTCTCTCTGTTTTAATTCATTTTCAAACGGATTGTACAAGGAACTCCTCCCTGCACTAGCGCAAGTTGTTACCTGCACCTTGGTTTAGTCATTCGTTGCAACAAACATTTAATTACTTACTTGCATTTTACTTTTAGTTATTTTGCAAGTGAATGAGTCATTAATTGAGTAACTATTTTTGGTTCATCTCTAAAAGATATGGAAGCAGTTATATCAAATTACCACAGTATACTTGTAAAGAATATCATCATTGTGAATAAAGTACCAATGTTGATTAACACATGAAAAGTACTTAGGCTACTATTTGATTCTTTTAAAGTTCTTTTATTTCATGAAGTTTATTTCCTCTGCAAAGTTTAATGAGTTGAAGCATTTCCTTTTTCATAGATAGTTTACTTCATAATTTCATTTATAATTGCAATTATTTTACAGCACATCTTTAAGCTTTCGGAACTAATTGGGGAACTGAGTAAAGGGAACTCTATTTCGGTGCAAGATGAAGTCTCTTAACATATAAATAGAGTGCTCTAAGGCTTGAAGCTTAGAGCACCTTCACTCAGACATAATTCTTTAGTAAGGAAGGTCAAATATACTCTTACATAGGAATACTGTACCTGCACTAGTGCAAGGACAAGTTGTTTGTGTGAGAAGGAAGACATAATTCTGCAGGGGCCCACTTGTCAGATTGTTTACCATCCATCTGAAGATGAACATATCATTTCATTCCAGCATTTAAGATTACTTCCATTTTGTGGGATTTCTTTCCTTGATTTGCTTGCAAATTGTCTTTTACATTCCAACACTAGAGGTTCCTTGGTGTTAATTGCCTTTCCAATTGTTTTCTATCTGATTCTGCAAAACATTTCCTTTAAGAAATGGGATTAGAAATAGGAAAATTTCATACCATTTATGGCATTTCTTGTGCTTCATCTCTAAGTTTACGAAACCCTCAGGTTGACAATTTGAGGAGTTTGTTCAAGCACAATTCCTTCACCCAACATTTTGGTGCCGTTGCCAGGGAGGTGATTTGGATTGGTAATAATTTTCCATTTTTTTGCAATAGGGGTAAGTCTACCATTATCTTTTTCTGTAGTGTGCTTCTATTGTTTGAAGGAATCTATAGGTGCCAATTTATTTTTTAACTTGCAGATTTTACTTGAATTTCATTTTGTCATTTTTTGAAATGAATGCCTAAAAGAGGTAGGGGTTCGAAGCCCACTAGGGGCCAAAGAAAAATTAACAATTCTGAAACCAAAACTCATATTGGGCCTTCTTTTGTAGGCAAAAATTCCAAAAAAACTCAGACTCATCACACAGGAACAGTGCACCTAGGCTCTGATAGAAGTAGTTCAGGTGTGACACAGCCCATAAAGGGGAAGAAGCAGATTGTTGGCATCCATAATAAGCCTTTTCAGCCTGTTAAGAGTGGTTCATGTGGAAGAACAACAATGGTAGATATGGAAGACCATGCAAAATGAAGTGGTGAAAATAAGGTAAATGAGGAACAATCTACTTTTGGATTCCCGATTGTGAATCCTAACATACAAGTGCAAATGAAAAATATTTCACCATCAGCTCTTCCTCATTTCTATGGTAAGGTACATGAAGATCCAGACTCTTTCCTATTTGAGTTTGATATTTTGTGTAGAAGTTATGATTACTCATCTGATTCCCAAAAGTTAAATTTGTTTCCTGTAACTCTCAAGGATGCAACACTCCGCTGGTTCATGGGACTAGGAGGAAACACTATAAATTCTTGGAAGAAAATGAATAATTTTTTTTGTCAAAATATCAGGAATATTGTAAACTAGGGATATTCAAGATGAAATCTTTACTATTGTGCAAAATGATGATGAGATGCTAGAGGACTACTTGGAGAGATTCCTGTACATCCGTCAAAGGCCAGAGCACAAATTTGATCTAAGTATTATTAGAACCTTGTTCTTACGTGGGCTTACTGATGATGCTAGGAATAATTTAAATCCGTTGGGACAAGGGGATATTGCAGAAAAACCTTTTGATAAAATCTGTGACTTGTGCAGGAAATTCTCGAGGAACCAATATAGATCTGGTAAAGGAATTCAGAATAAAAACAGGAAAACTGAATCTACTGATGCTATGATTATCGAACTAGAAAACAAAATGGATAAAATGAAAATTGAAATAACGAATGCTGTTAGTAAATAGATAAACTCTTTGAAGTTTCAGCAAAAACTTGTAGAAGAGCAAGACATATTATTTATTTTCTGTCCTAAATGTAGAAGTAAGCATCCTTTAAGAGAATGTCCTATAGATATTAAAGAAACTAATAAATGTGCAATTTGTGCAAATAACCACGCTACAAACAAATGTCCCTCCATACCTAGGCTGAAAGCTGTACTTGAAGGGGACAACCTGAAGCTGAATCATTGCATGCTATGGGAGCATGAAGGAATTAGCCTTAGGTAAGTGTAGGTATGGTTGTTGAACCTCCACCACATTTTTTTGGTTACAATGCACACTCGTATTCCTATCCTAACACTGGTCACTATCAGCATTGGAAACATGGGAATCAATATCAATATGGACAACCCTCCCAATCTTGGCAACAAGGATGGAGAGGGCCAAACCATTCACATCATTCACATAATTCCTGAGTCTAGCTTGGTTTCTGAGATGAGGAACCTTTTCATAAGGGTACCTTTGCTCCAAGCTATTAAAGAGATCCCTATTTATAAAAAAATCATTAGGGAACTCTGTCTCAAGAAGCCAGGAAGGAGAAGATTGGAACCCAAAACCATTTAATTTGTTGGTAGAGCAGCAAAGTTGATGATGGGATGTATGCACATGGAAAAATATACTGATCCCGGAAACCCTATTGTCTCTATTTAGATAGGTGATGACCTTGTCTCCAATGTACTTATAGACCTAGGGGCAACCATTAACATTATGACCAAGAAAACCATGGATGAACTTGGATTGGTCCATATTCGTCCTACTCCCACTGTGTTTGAATTGGCAGATAGATCTAAAATCAAGCCAGAAGGAGTATTGGATGATATGGTCGTTTCTGTAGATTCTTGGAAATATCCCTCAAATTTCATTGTGCTTTAGCCAAATAATCCTGTGAGAGGGCATCCCTTGATCTTGGGGCGACCATGGCTTGCTACAGTCGTATATTGGATGTTGTTCTAGTGATATGTATATTTCCCATGGAGATTCCAGAAAGAAAGTCACCTTATATCCACCTACTAGATCTATTTAGGAGCTCTGAGACACTTTATGGTTAGACTACAGTAGTGATGAGGAGACCCAACCTGTTTCCTTGATACATTAGAATGTTAAGTCCTCACAGAAGGGTGAGATTCATGACTTCCTAAGCAATCTAGACACCATGCCCAATTTTGAATCACCGAGTCAGATTTTCAGGAAGGATATGACTTTGTACCTCCATCATTACCATTTCTAGCGACACCTTTGTGTGCTCTTGAGCCTGACACTACTCTTTTTGAGATTATTCTAGGTAAATCCTTGTATATCAGTTCAGACTTAGATCCTTCTCAACGAGAGCAGCTTGTGAATGTTTTGTGGAACCATCTTGATGCCTTTGCATGGGGTTATGAAGATATGAAAGCAATCCTTCCTGAAACTTGTACACACCATATCTATATTTAGGATGGAGCTTGACCTCTCCGATAACCCCAAAGGTGAATGAACCTAGCTCTAAGAGATATTGTAAAGGAATAATTGCAAAAACTCTTAGACGCTGATTTTATCTATCCCATTTTTGATAGCGAGTGGGTCTCTCCATTAGTGTTAGTCCTAAAGAAAGATGGGAGATGGCGCATTTGTATTGATTACAAAGAATTGAATAAAGCCACTCTCAAAGATTACTTCCCCCTTTCTTTCATCGATCAGGTACTCGATACCCTTGCCAGTAAGAAGTAATTTTCTTTTCTAGATGACTTTAGTGGATATAACCAGATACAGATAGCACCCGAGGATCAAGACAAAACCACTTTTACATGTCCATGGAGTATATTTGCTTATCGAGTGCTTCCCTTTCGGCTATGTAATGCCCTGGCTACCTTTCAAAGGGAAGTCTTGGATTTTTTTTCCTACCTTGAATGCGTAGAAATCTATATGTATGATTTCTCTGTGTTTGGTGATTCATTTCAAGAAGCCCTCAAGAATCTAGAAAAAGTGCTTCTTTGCTGCCAAGAAGTCCATCTCGCCTTGAGTGACAAGAAATGCAGATTAATGTGCAAGGCGGGAGTAGTTCTTAGAAATCTTATTTTTGACAAAGGTATCTAGGTCGAACCTGCAAAAATAGAAGTCATTTCGAGTCTTCCTATACCCAAAACTCAAAAGGAAGTGAGAGGTTTTCTAGAACATACGGGCTACTATAGGAGATTCATTGAGAATTTCTCAAGGATAGCTACCCCCCTTTTCCGAATTTTGGTTAAAGATAGTGACTTTTCTTGGTCTACAGCTTGCCAATAGTCCTTTGAGTCCTTTTGAGAGGACCAAACTGGTCCTTGCCATTCCATATTTCCTCTAATGCCTCAGATACTGCTATTGGTGTAACTTTAGGATAAGAAGAAGAAAAACAATCTTATGCTATTTATTTCATTAGCAAAAACTTGTCACTCACTGAACTCAATTATACTATTACTGAGAAAGCATTTTTAGCTCTAATTTTTTCTATTAATAAATTCGGATATTATATTACAGGCTATGAAGTTTTTGTACGTATTGACCATTTCTCTATAAGATATTTGATGAATAAACCATTAACTAGCGGTAGGGTAACTAGGTGGTTGCTATTATTACAAGAATTTAATACTACTATTGTTGATAGACCAGGGAAATCCAATGTAGTAGCAGATTATCTTTCAAGATTAAATAATCTTGGTGAAGCAATTCCTATTGATGATGATTTTCCTGATCAATATCTTTTTGCTATGTCAAAAAAATCTCCATGGTTTGATGACATAGCTAACTATTTAGTCATCAGAAAATTACCACCTCACTTATTCGCTCGTGAAAACTAGAATATCATTAAGAAACGTTTTGCATATTCCTAGATCCAAGGAGACCTGTTTTACACTGGAGAAGATCTCATTATTCGTAGATGTGTAAGAGAGGAAGAAGTGTTTGATATCTTAAAATCTTCCCATGATGAACCTTGTTCAGGTCACTTTGCTGATAAGTGGACTGCATACAAAGTGTTACGAGATGGCTATTTTTGGCCTTCCTTGTTCAAGGATGCCAAATAATATGTCAAGCGATGTGATAGTTGTTAGTGAATTGGCCAGCCTAATCAAACCAATGAAATTCCTTTATGTCCTAAGGTTATGATTGAGCCTTTTGAAAAATGGCATATTGATTTAGTAGGACCAAGAAATCCCTCATCATCAAATAAAAAGCATATTTTGGTTTGTACAGATTTTGTTACAAAATGGGTAGAAGCTAAAAATATTTTTTTTGCTACTGAAAGAGTTATTGTTGATTTTATTTTTATTGAAACCTTTACTAGATTTTGTGTGCCTAGATAAATTGTTTCTGAAAATGGATCACAGTTTATTTCTAATCAAGTAGAGGGTGTGATGGAGAATTATAAAATAAGGCATAGGAGATCTACACCATATCACCTGCAAGTCAATGGTCAGGTGGATTCCACAAACAAGGTAATTGAGGTCATCCTCACAAAGATGGTAAACATGCACATAAAGGATTGGGCTGACAAATTACCAGAAGCATTGTGGGCCTACCAAACCACTTGGACAAATATCACGGGACACACACCATATGAGCTGGTGTATGGGAAACAAGTCCTCTTGCCAATAGAATTCCAGATCAAGACTTTTAGGATTGTAGTCCAATTGGGGCTAGATCTCTCTAGAGCACAATAGCAGCACCTTGTACAATTAAACGAGTTAGATGAAATTTGAAGGGATGTTGTTCAACACAACATATTGGTTCAACAATAGTGCAAGAAGTGGCATGACAAGTCCATTAAAAAAACTAGTTCCAAAAAGGTGATTGGGTACTCCTTTACGATTCATGATTCAAACATTTTAAAGGAAAATTCCACACATGCTAGATGGGACCCTATGAAGTGGTCAAAGTGTTCAAAAATGGAGTGGTAGAAATCAAAACTATTGATGGACATAATTCTGTGTTCTTGGTAAATAGGCATAGATTGAAGGTATATTTTCAACCCCTTACTAAAGGAGATTTTATGCAGCAAGTCCAACATCCATTTGAAAAGGAGTTGATAGGTGATAATATTGACTTGTTGAAGAATTGATTCCTTCTTGTCCTTATTGAAAAAATAATCAAAGAAAAATAAAAAGAAAAAAATGACATAAATAAAAAGTATAAAAAGCAAAAAAAATCTTGTAATTGTGAAAATCAGCTCACTGACATGATTGTAGAAGGATCAACCTGAAAACCAGCATGCTGGCAGGAAGATCAAAATTCTAATAAAAAGGGAATGATTACTTGATTTTTAGATATGCTGGCTGGCACCAAGAAGAAGTAGGTTCATGAAACCGAGCACTTCCCCAAGCTTGGGGTAACTAACATGGACATTTTTATCCAAGTAAATGCTTACTTTCTGCTGCTGTTATTTTTTCCTGCACCAGCGCAGGCCGATTTCAAGGTAAAAATATTGTCTTTCTTCTATTTCTCATTTTGAAATTTCTCACTAAGTTTCTTTTCTAAATTCCCCATGAATTACCTTCCTTTTCTTCCAAGAAACTACCCTTACCCAATTTCATAGAATCCCTCTTTTCCCTTGACTCCCATTTCCCTCATAAGTTGATTGCAGAATTTGATGCAGTCATTTAGAAGGCATGTCAAGAAGCACTAAAGGATGGTGAATAAATTTTTCTTGTAAAATGAGGCAAATTAAGAAAAAAAAATCTAGCTATAGAATTATGTCTTATCAGATTCGGGTTTGGTAAAAGTCTTTGGTGCAAGCACAACAGTGCAAGCAGGTCTAATGTAGAGATATAGTTGATTGTGAAAGAAATTTACACAATCCTGAAATGGTTTATCAAAGATTTATGGGCCTGTATTTTTCTACAAATGTGTCGATATGTTATCTCACTTTATGTTTTAATTGATGCTTTGTTTCATTAATTACTAATCTAGAAAAAAATCTTTAAAGTGCAAGCTGTGTAAGATTGAAATATAATATTTTTTAATAAATGTTGAAATATGTCTGATATTTAAATTATGATGCTGACTGTGAAAGGGCACTATTTTCCAATAACCTTCACTCACCCTCGCAATTATTCCACATTACCTGACCATCATTAACCTACCCGTAATCCGATCATTCTATCCATTGCATCACCACCGCCTATACCGCCACTACATCCAATCATCATGATTCACCTATAACGAGTTGACATGAATCTACACCCGATGTGGAGGGGATTGTTCCATAGTAGCTGGGTGAGTGGGTCTAAAAAGATAGAGGGCAAGGAACCTACAACATAAAATTCTCAGTGAACGTTGGAGTTACCCTGAAATTATTTCGAGGGTGTTATCAGTGAAGTGGAGGAGGTTTGAAATGGCACCTGTGAGAAGTGAACCACTATCACTACAGGATATTGAACAAACCGCCAAGTACAAGAATAATCTTGCACTATTGCAAGAATCAGGGTTCCTGCCATTACTCCAAAAATTTGATGGGTTCGACATGACCATAGTGCTATAGTTTGCAAGGACATTCAAAGAAGGGTGAGTCAAGGCCGGGTCCTTAAGGTTTAAAATTACTAAAGAGTTAATTTCACAAGCTACAGGCCTGCCATTTACAAGGGAGCACTGGTTTAAAAAGGAGCGGTTGGTGAAGAAACGTTGGCACCAATTCGTGGTCGATAAGAAGATTAAGGTCGACTGGAAAAAAGGACTTTCACAGACCACAATTGTTGGGAAATGGCGATATTTATTGTTTATATTACATAAGTTTGTCACAGGTGAGGGACACTATACCCTAGCGTTCATATACCATCTTTGATTGCTGTCACATCTCAAGGCAAGGAAACTGATTAATTTCCCTCACTTCTTGATCAGGAGCCTTGAAAAGATGGCGAAAAATGTGCAGAGCGGAAGTGCAGGCTAGGTTGCAAACAAACTCTGCCATCATGGACTCATTACAATGCTGGTTAATAAGAAGTTAGAAAAAAAGGGAATTGCATGGGAGGCATTTCTGAAAGAATTCCGAACGAGGGGTGCAAAAGAGCTTGCTAGCACAAGTGAAAGTAAGAAGAGAAAGGCAGAGACATTATCTCCTACCAAGCAGTGAAGTAAAGGCTCACCAATGCAAGAAGAGAAGAGGGTTGTTGAAAACACTCCACTTGCAACAAAGAGAAGGAAAATTAGGACCTCAGTGAGGAGGAAAGTTGTCGGCTAAGGAGTGAACCAGTCAGGTTCTCCAATTGTAATCGATGAATCACCCCAAGTCTCCCCCACAGTTCATAATCTCTTGGTGCTCCCAAACGTAGTGGCACACACTATGGAGGATGAGGAGAATGTAGAAGATGACATTCCGTTGTCAACGTTTGTTAGAAGTCTAAGGAGCAGAAAAACAACGTCGACACCAAACACTGGCGAAGACCATGCAAAGGAGGACGAAGAGGAACATCATGAAGAGCCTCTTGATAATTTCAGTGAACCAGGTGTGAAGACCCTCAGGCACTAAAGACCCTGCAGTTTTTGAAGGTTAGGGCATTGAAGACCTGCAGTTTTTGAAGGTCATCGTATTCAAAACCCTGTGGTTTCTATAGATCAGGGCATTGAAGACCCTGCGGTTATAAAAGGGAAAGGTATTGAAGACCTTGTGGTGTTCGAAGGACAGGGTACTGAAGTCCCCGCAGTGGTAGAAGAATGGGGAATCGAAACCCCTATTGATTTGGAAAGACAGGGTGTTGAATCCCTTGAGAAACCGGGAGAACAAGGTGTTAAGAGCCTGGAAGAATTAGGTGCACAGGGTATTGACACTCCTGGCATAGAGATTGGTGAGGGCATCCAAACCCTTAGTGACAAAAAAACCTCGAGCATAGAAACCCTCGGCGATGTCATAAGGCAAAATTTTGACAACCTCGACCTTGATGATGAGTCTGTGGCAGAAAAGGTGTTCACACCCAAAGACCTTAGCACAACACTGTCCACTCTCTTCCTTAATAACAGAATAGTGGAGCTAGAGCAACACGTCCATGACCTATAAGCTTTGAACTAGGTCATGAAAGAGAAGAGTTGGCAAAAGTAGAGTGAGGTGGAGTTACTGGCATAATAAAAGAGGCAGAAGCAAAAGGTAAAGCTATGGAAATACCTGGCTTCCAGAAGCTATAGACGCCTGAAGAAGGTAACTAAGCAGCTGTGAAAAGCCTGAGACAAGAAGCCGAAGATAGTAAAGACAAAAATAAACATTGAAGTGCAGAACTGAGGAGCTGGCCATTCATTTTTGAAGTTTCTTTGAAGAGGTAAAACGTTGTGGGAGGATGTTGGTATCCTAAATTTCCCTATTTTCTACCCCATTTCCATCAATATCAACCTCTGTTTTATCTTAATAAAAGACTCTTCTTTCTTGCACTAGTACAAGATGGTTACCCTTTTCCTGCACATGCTCATATTTTATATTAATATTTATTACAACACTTTATTAATCTTTTTATATACATTTCATGCCTATTTACATATTTCTTGAAACTCATATTGATTTCCTAGAGTAATCATGGAACTTAGTGTTAATGATGAATGAGTTGACTAGTGCAGGTAGATTCCTGCACCGCCATTGTCTGATATTTCTGAGAAGCTATCTTCCACAAGGTCAGATCTCGATCTTCAACTCTGAGTCTAACTGCTGATGAACTGAAGCAGTATAATAGGTGGCGCACATTCAGAGATTTTTCTCCAAAGTTAGGTTATGACCAAACGTAGTTCGTGTGCATTATAACCATTGGCCAAAGTTGTAATTTCAGTTTTCTAGGTTTGTTCAGCCGAGAGGCCTGAACGAGAATTATCTGTAATTAGTGTAAATGTTCTAGAGCCGAAAGGATATATATGAAGTAGATCGTAGATAGGAAGCTAACAAACCATTGACTATCATTTTGGTTTATGTAATCTAGTTATCACCTTGCTATGGGGCTGGACTTCTCTGTAATGTAATTTTCCAAATCGAGTAATACAAGGACCCGTTATGATTTGCATGCACGACATTTAAATTCGTCTTTGATGTATCTTTGAAGTGTTGATCTCTTTTGTTCCATAGAAGGGGAATGAGCTGGTTGGCTAGGGTCTAGCCAACCCAGCTCGTTTACCCCTCTCGCTTCAGTTATTCAAAAAGACGGTGTTGTTATTTCTTTTGTAGCCATGTATCACTAATCTTTAAGTTCCGAATTAAAATATATTCTGTAGCCTATGTGTGAAATGGATCCGTGGTTTGAAGAGTAGTTGTGTTTATTTTGCTTATGAAATATCTTTCTTGCATTTCCTTTACTCTTGTTCTCTGTTTTAATTCATTTTCAAATGTATTGTGCAAGGAACTCCTTCCTGCACCAGTGCAAGATGTTACCTGCACCTTGGTTTAGTCATTCGTTGTAGAAAACATTTAATTACTTACCTGCATTTTAATTTTAGTTATTTCACAAGTGAATGAATCATTAATTGATTAATCATTTTTGGTTCATCTCTAAAATATCTGGAAGCAGTTATATCGAATTACCACATTATACTTGCAAAGAATATCATCATTGTGGGTAAAGTACCATCGTTGATTAACACATGCAAAGTACTTGAGCTACTGTTTGATTCTTTTAAACTGCTTTTATTTCATGAATTTTATTTCCTCTATAAAGTTTAATGAGGAAGCATTTCCTTTTTCATGGATAGTTTACTTTAGAATTTCATTTACAATTGCAATTATTTTCCAGCACATCTTTTAGCTTTCGAAAGTAATTTGGGAACTAAGTAAAGGGAACTCTGTTTTGCTTCAAGAGAAAGTCTCTTGACACAGAAACAAAGTGCTCTAAGCCTTGAAGCTTAGAGAACCTTCACTAAGACATAAGTCTTTAGTAAGGAAGGTCAAATATACTCTTACACAGGAATATTGTACCTACAATAGTGCAAGAAGATTGCAACAATGCAAGGACATGTTGTTTGTGTGAGAGGATGATCAGAAGGAAGACAAAATTATGTAAGGGCCCACTTGTTAGACTATTTACCATCCATCTGAAGATGAACATAGCATTTCATTCTAGCATTTAAGATTTTTTCCGTTGTTTGGGATTTCTTTACTTGATTTACTTGCAAATTGTCTTTTACATTCCAGCACTAGAGTTTCCTTGGTGTTAATTTCCTTTCCAATTGTTTTCTATCTGATTTTGCAAAACATTTCCTTTAAGAAGTAGGATTAGAAATAGGAAAATTTCATACCATTTCTGGCATTTCCTGTGCTTTGTCTCTAAGTTTACAAAACCCTCGGGTTGGAAATTAAGTATTGAGGAGTTTTCTCAAGCACAATTCCTACACCTAACAATCACCATGCCTAGTTGTTCAAGTTTCTAGGACCATTTTTGACTTTTTGGTGTTAGCACTATCCAGAAAATAAAAGGACACGGGGCCTTATGTCCTAATATGACATATTTTGTAGACACACCCAAACTCTATTTTAATGAAAAATATGCTACTTTTATCTATGTTTATCTCGATCAATGTACGAATGAATATTTTTTTTTAATTTGCAAATGTTGTAAATGTCTATTTAACACATCATTTTCCAATGCATCTGTCAGTGTGTTTAAATATCTCGGAATTTGTTGATATTCGATATAATCAAATTGTCTTTCCAAGAGATGGACTCGTAAAAACATACTTAACATGGTTGGACTCCTTACTAAACATACACTGTTTAAATATAATAATGCAAGATGTGAATCTCACCTAATGATCAAATGTTGGATACCAAATGTAATGGCATCAACCAATAACTCAATGATTGTGTTATATTATGCTATATTGTTCGTTGTTTGACTGAGACATATTCCGTGAATAGAGACTAGCTCGTTATAGGGTGAATATATAACCCAGATTGTGGAAGATAAATTCTGAGTACTATGAATAGAGCCATCAGCAAAGCCAATGTAAGTCGAAGAAAACGTCGACATTTGCAAATCAAGTGTAAAAATGGGATAAGTAGGAGATGATTTAAAAAACACTAATTTATCATACATACCAAAAAATGGTAAATAATGTACAAATATCCACCAAATATTTATGCAAAATATTTCTTTAGGTAAAGACCATTTTTGGGCTTTCCCGAAGGAAAACCATCATAATCAATTAGCTCATAGGCACCTTTAGCTAATACGTGTTTTATGATGTAAGGGCCATGCCACATGGGCTCGAATTTCCTTGCACCTAGTTTGTCATGAGCTTGATCATATACCAAGACTAGGTCACCTTCTGAATATGTATGAGGATTAATGTTCTGATCATATTGGGCTTTGACGCATTTCTAGTGAGCTTCGCTAGCCAATACAGCATTATGTCGATTTTCATCTAGATAGGCTAAGTGTACAAAACATTCTTTGTCTACAGAGGTAGTAGGTAATAATTCAATAACTAATTTAAGCGATGGAATTTCACATTCAATAGGTAATACAAATTCCAAACCATAAACAAGTTGAAAACTCGTAAAACCGGTCAATGTTTTTATAGTAGTGTGGTAAGCCCACAGTGCTAAAAAGAGCATAGAGTGTCAATTGCGTTTATGGATACCAACTATCCGTTTAATAATATTGGTTAAAACTTTATTGACAGCTTCGACCTAACCACTACCTTATGGATAATATGGAGTAGAGCTATCATGGTGGAGGCGAAGTTGCATGGACAGTTTGACCATCATAAAATTATGAAAATGACTATCACGGTCTATAACAATTGCTTGTGGGACGCTGAACTAAGAAATCACATGACGCTGAACTAAGAAATCACATGATTGAAAATGAAAATAGCTACAGTTTCGATGTCGTCTCTATATGTAGGTATCATCTCGGCCCATTTTGTAAAGTAATTGATTGCAAGGATGATCTATCCATTCCCCCTGACCGATTGAGGGTTATGAGTGATGAAGTCGATTCCCCATTTAGAAAAAGGATCTACAACTATGATTGGGTGAAGAGGAGTGGGAGGAGCTCACATTTTGCAATAATAAATTTGGCAATTATGGTAATTTCAGATTGTAGTGATGTAGTATTTAAACATTGACGGCCAAAAATAACTAGGACGTAATATCTTTTGGGCAGTAGCATACCCAGACACGTGACTACATGCTCTAGAGTGGCAGTCATTCAAATTTTTTTTGGCTTCTTCAAGAGTTAAACAACGTCGAAATATAGAATTGGCACCATGATGATAAAGAGTGTTGCTAATAATGTTGTATTATTGGGATCGATATCAGATTCACTGATGATTAGTTTTGGATAACTCGGGCCTAAAAGTTTGTGTTTGGAGATATAGAATGGTGTCTCCATACCACGGGTCTAAAATACTAATAAGAAGGAGAGATTAGCTAGCAAAAGAATCTTCTGCTACAGTTTCTATATTAGTATGGGGGAAGTCACATAATCGTTCAGTGAAAACCAAGGATTTCTTTGATTTGGATTTTCAAATTCCATATCAAACTCTTGTAAAATGACTATCCACTTCAAGTATTTTCCCCCTAGCAGTTGCTTCGTGAGAATATACATCATAGGGTTGCAATCTAAAATGACAATAATTTTTTGAAAAAGTATATAGTGATGGAATCGTTGGATAGCTTGCATAGTTGCCAAGGCTAGCTTCTCCACATGTGTGTATTTAATCTCAATTTTAGTGAGACTCCTACTCAAATACTAAATCACATGTTCGATGCTATAATCATCCTCTTGGACTAACACCATGCCAATGGTGTCATTAGATGCAACTAAGTACATAAATTAGTCTTGATGATAATCGGGTGGATGAAGTAAAGGCACATTAGTCAGTGCATGCTTTAATGCATTGAAAGCTTTATCAACAAGCTCATCCTAGAAAAATGGAATACCCTTTTTCAATAGTCGAGTAAAACCCTACGTTAGTTTGGCATAATTGTGGATGAATCTACGCAAAACATTTTCCTTCCCTTGCAAACTTTGGAGTTGAGTCAGGCTAGAAGGAACATGAAAATTCAAAATTGCCTCTACCTTGAGAGGATCGACATGAATGCCTTCCTTTGAAACGATGAAACCTAGAAGGCAACCAAATTGCACACAAAAAAAAAGTTGTGTGGATTCAAGAAAATATTGTAATGCTTGAACCTAATGAAAATCACTTTTATGTGCATTGGGTGATCTTGTCGTTTCATGGAATGAGCTGGGAGGTCATCTAAATAAAGCTGAACAATATACTTTATATCATGGAATGTGTAAGGCATTGCCCGTTGAAAAGTTGCACCAGCAGTTTTTAGGCCAAATGGGAGTTTGCAATAAGAAAAAGTTCCATATGGCCATATAAATGCAGTTTTATATTGATCAATAGGGAGTATGTTTATCTGATTGTAGCCAGAAAATGCATCCATGAAGGAAAAAATTTCAATTATGGCATAGTCTTCAACAATTTGGTTGATATACGGATTTCATAATTGTCCTTGGGACAAGATTTATTGATATCTCAGTAATCAACACACACTCAAACAATTCCTTTATTTTTATTAATGGGTACAATATTTGATACCCAATCGGTTGAAGGAACAAGGTAAATGAATCTTTCTTTTAGCAATTTCTCAACCTCAGTTTTGATAGCAGCAACTTTTCATGGATGTGTAGGACGTAATCGTTGTCTAATTGGCTTAGCATCTAGATAATTTTGTATTATGTACAACAATGCTAGGGTCGATTCTTGGCATCTCTTCATAGTGTTGGCATTATGATACATATGTTGTACTTGATGGCAACCCACTCATCTCAGATGATAAATTATAGTGCAACAAAGTTCATGCACTTTCATGCAGAGAAAAGTTCCTTTCATGCAGAGAAATGTTCATGCACTTTCATGCAGAGAAAAGTTCCTTTCACGCAGAGAAAAGTCCACGCACTTTCATGCAGAGAAAATTTCACGC
This sequence comes from Pinus taeda, assembly GCA_000404065.3. Lineage (NCBI taxonomy): Eukaryota > Viridiplantae > Streptophyta > Pinopsida > Pinales > Pinaceae > Pinus > Pinus taeda. Next base: position 114,855 of record APFE030165450.1, read on the forward strand.
ACTTTCATGCAAAGAAAAGTTCCTTTCATGCAAAGAAAAGTTCACGCACTTTCATGCAGAGAAAAGTTCAGGCACTTTCATGCAGAGAAAAGTTCACGCACTTTCATGAAGAGAAAAGTTCACGCACTTTCATGTAGAGAAAAGCATGTACATGTGGGAGAACTTATTTTTGGTCCATGGTATTTATTCCTTGGTATTTGAACCTATGGTTTTGGGACCATGGTATCTCGTGAGAAGTGTTGATCCCAAGTATTGGGTCCATGGTATTGTTTTGTTATGGTTTTGGACCATGGTATTGAGTAAGGCCTAAGACTATAAAAGGAGAAGAAGATCATTAGGTAAATGCATGGAAAAAGACTTGAATATCTGATGTAGTATGAGATCCAGTATGCAGGATATGGGTTATGATGCATTACTTGATCTGAGCTAAGGAGGGATCTCATCGGTTGATGGAGAACAAGATCTAAGGATAGATCGGGATCAAATGGTTTGAATTGAATCATCTTTATATGGTTTGATCATGGATAGACTAGATCTGAATTATTGATGCATGTTTTATTGTACACATGTTATGATCTGGGTATGACTGATGTTTGAAACAGCCGCAAATTCATGATTGAATATGTATAGATCTGTACGCGGGTTGGCTTTGGCGAAAGCGCGTATATATGGGGGTTTGATTCATTGTAGTAGTGTATACATAATGAAGTATGATGTTTGAAGTTGCAGTTGGGTTTGATTGTTATTGTAGAGTTCTGTAGTCTGGTCTATGTTCTGGTGACTGTGTTGTTGGCAGGGTTTCAGTGTTTCAGTGATTCAGAAATTGATGATGCTAGTATTGATTGTTTTGTGCTTCAATGATATTGATGGGTCCAGTATGAAAATTGGATGAAACGCGGCCTTCAGATTATAGTGTTGTGTTTCAGGAGTATCCAGTCTGAAAATGTATGAAACATGGTACCTGGAGGAAGAAAGAGAAGGCTGTTGCCTTCTGTAGGTCGGCACCTATGTACTAGTACATCAGCTAGTACAAGAGCTAAGGGGGTGGTAGCTCCCTTCCAGTAGCAGCGGGAGAACGAGTAAAGGTTGGAGCATTTCAGTAGGCTAGCACCTACGTACTATTAAGTGGATCGTCTAGTACAAGAGCTAAGGGGGTTGTAGCTCCCTTCCAGGAGGGTCTGGAGAATGAGAGAAGGTTGTAGCCTTCTGCAGGTAGAAGCCTGCGTACTGGTATAAGACTGCACCAGTACAGAACTATTGTAAAATAATTTTCTTATTAAAAGAAGATAGAGATGACTTGCAGCAGGTGGTTTTCACCCGCATTGGGTTTCCACCTTATATCATGGTGTTCATGTGTGCTTCTTGTGTGTGATGATCTGTTCTGTTTTACTACACCTGCTTACTATACATATGGTTAAAGAAGTTCTGATGCACTAACTAAAGAAGAACATTTAATGGATTAATTGAATCATAAGTATTCTGGATATACGCTAGTTGCATTAGACATAGTTGCGTTGAAGTAGCGTATATGTATCTAAGTATGGAAATGAAAAAGTTTTATTGATTTGATAATACTGATTCACGCCCCCCCCCCCTCTCAGTATTATTTCCAACAATAACGACACTGCAGATGGCTTGGTGATAGTTGACCCAAAGCTAATACCCAGAAACCGGCTGAAGACTTTCAATGTGGTTTGATTAACTATTAGGTAAAGGATTTCCCAACCCAGGTGAATAAAAGTGTTGTGTTCAAGAGTGATGGAAAGTTTTTCAAACACAAAGTATAACAAACAGGTTCAATTTTCTCATTTTTCCCCCACCATTTCTGGCAAGTACCTCTTTATTTTTGACAAGCTTGAGGAGGATAACATTTGCTTGGTTATAAGCTCATCCTTCAGATGAGTACAACTTAGTTTAGATTTGAACCCTAAGAAGGAGTGGTTCGTCCCTGTTTGTAATTGAACAAGTCCTTTACTGTTAAATTTTAACGAGTCCAGTATAGGAGAAACTCGACGTTTTTCAATCTTAGGGAGTCAGAAGAAAACCTTAAGAAAACTCCATGGTTGTCCTTTTTCGTAAATTTGTGTCTTCCAAGCCCGAAAAAGTATAAAATAATACTTGAGAGAACCGCTTGATCATTACGATCAAGGAGTACTTTTCATAATTAGTGCCTTCAATCTGAAAAAGTAAAAAAGCGACTGAAAACACGTCGTTTTATTACCAATATCGAACTCGAAACGGTAAAAGTCCGACAGTCTTTTCATGTTTATACAGTCAGAAAAGAGCTGTAAATAGACCGTCTTAATTCCATTTTAACGAGTCTAAAAAGAAAAACTCGGAAATATTTTCATATTTTACGAGTCAGAAAAGAGCTTAAAGAGGACTCCTATGTGTTTTTGTTGAAAATGACCAATTTTGCCTGAATACCCAATATTTTGCAGAAAAACTGCAAACATTACTCATATCTGTTTTAAAAATAATAAAAATGTACCAAAAGTGACCTTTTCAAAGTAAAAAATAAATAAATTAAATTTATTTATTCAAAAAATCTTATAAAAAGGGCTTTTACAAGTTCATTTTCACTGTTTGGCTTTGGAGTAAAAGGTAAGAGCTTTTGGTAAGAGACCTTCCTGTGGAGATTGCGGAAAATCCGACCGCTGGAATTGAGGATCGTCTTCTTTAGGTAATCCACATTGTCCCTGACTTGAATTTCATCCATTTAAAAAATTTTGTAGGCTTCAAAAATTGATTTTTAGAGGAAAATTAGGGCAAAAAATCGCTCGCGGCAGTTGCACAGGTGCGCCATGTGGCCCCTGCGCACCACGATTTTTCCGTGCATAGGGAAAAGTCGGGGTACCGCACCTGTCCTTAAGGAGAAGTGTGCAACTACACACTGTCTCTAAAAGGATGGGTGCGAACCCCACGGAACGCAGATTTAAAGCCCTAAATTCTTCATTTTTGCCCCATAGATTTTGAATTGAAATGTTCTAAACCACCTATTTTGCAATGTAGGTACACAAGATGCTTATTTGGTGGGAAAGAGAGCACGAGGACATGGATCAAGCTGCATTACTCCATCCACCTTCATTATAGGCATTGAGAGCATGCGGGCTGTTCAAATTTGGACCATACCTGGCATGAGGGCACAGGTAGACTTTCTACAATGGCTAGTGGACAGGTGGAGCACGCAGGACCAGTGCTTCATTATTGGTGGCAATCGGCTCGAAATTGAGCTAGAAGACATATAATTTTTGACTGGCTTGCCCAAGAGAGGCACAAAATTATCTCTGTTCGGATCTAGGCCAGGTGGCCAATCTGTCGCTAGTCTTCGACTAGAGTTTTGTAATAACCAAACTGCAGACAAATGGATAGATGTTAAAACCATCTCCCATCCTAAACTAAAAGTGATCGCCTTTACTATTACCAAACTCCGCGGGAGCGCAACATTGCATCTAGCTACCGGTTCCCAGATGCGCATGGAAATAGACTACTTTTGAGGCACCATTTTCAACTGGTGCGATGCTGTATTGGCCAATGTGAAGGGCCAATTGACTAGGGAAAAGAATGGACAACTAAAGAACTTTGGATATGGTTATTTAGTTGTCAGCTTTGCCCTAGAGAGGGTACCTATGTTGGTTCCATAGCAACTTACTATTGAGGCTGGACTTCCCCGAGATCCTAGGGTGATGCATTGGGTTGCAGTCATGGCCCGCCATCGTGAGGAGGGTATCAAGGTTTTTTGATTCACACCCGAGTATTTTCGTTGGTTAGAGAACCAAATCTTTGTGATTCAAGATTTTCCATATGCTGGGATGGATTATCGTGGTGATCCCGACATGGCTCTTCCACTAGGAGAGTAATGGGATGTTAGAGGTAAAATTGTTTTCAACATTTTAAATTATATATTTTTGTTTGTTTTTTAAATCGTCCCAAAACTAATAGTAAAAGTTTTTAAATGCAGATGTGGGTCCATGGTGACCAGCCGCTCTCTAGCCTTATGATCAAAGACAACCAGCTGCCACAACACTGGCCCCACAGGACCAATCAACAGAGACCTTGGCTGAATTGGAGGGTCATCTAGAGTGCTTGACAGCAGATATTTTAGAGACCAGCATAGATGACATTCCTCTTAGACTTCAATGCTATGTGATTGGGGTCCCAGGACCTTTTAGGAGGTTCCTTTGTAGGGTGGCCCGAGCAGTGGTGTCTTATCATGATCATGACCAGTGATAGGATGATTGCCTTATAGACTCATTTTTGGACTTTTTATGCTATCATTTTTGCCGATCATAGGGTGTTTTTCAACTTATGATCGAAGACAATGTATATTTTGACACACTCCTATGCTATGCTATATTACTATTATTGGTTATCTTGCAAAACATGTTATGGGATGTTTTTAAATTTACTATTTGGTTTAATGCAAATGTCTATTTAACATTCAAGAAGCAACTGCATCTGCTAATGTATTTAAATATCTTGGAATGTGCTGATATTCGATGTAATCAAATTCTCGTTCCAAGAGATGGACTCTCAAAAATAATCGTAATAACACTGGATTTATAATGGCATAAACTCTATTAAGCTGTAATATAACGATTTCCGAATCTAAATTAACAATCAAACTCCGAATTCCAAATGAAATGGATTCAGATAATAACTCAATCACTACACTGTATTCTGCAATGTTGTTCGTTGTTTGACCGAGGCTTACCCCACGCATAGATACTAACTCGTCAGAGGGTGAATAGATAACCCAAGCTACGGAAGAGATGTTCCATGTACTACGACAAGCGCCATCAGCAAAACTGACGTGTGTTTGGAGAGGCGTCAACATCTGCAATATCAAGAGTAAAATCAAGATAATCAGGAATAATAATGAAAAACACTCTCTGAAGTAAAGCACGCATTCCTAATCTAAAAGCACACCAAACTTAGAAAGAAACTAGTCTAAAAAATCTCCACACTAATCTTTTAAGCATAATATCGCTTTAGATAAAGCCCATTCCTAGGTTTACCTAAAGAGACACCGTCAAAATATTCTAACTCATAGGCCCCTTTTGCCAGCTTTTGCTTGACAATATACGGACCATGCCACATGGGTACAAATTTTCCAGCCCCTAGCTTATCATTTGCTTGATCGTAAAGTAAGACTAGGTCTCCTTCTGAAAAATTGCGGGGTGTAACATTTCGATCATACTGAGCTTTAAGCCTTTTGGCATGAGTTTCGACAGCTAATGAAGCATTACGTCGATTCTCATCTAATTGAGCTAAGTATAATAAACGTTTTTCCTCTTTGGAATTGGCTGGTAATAATTGTACGGTAATTTGTAATGACGGGATTTCGCATTCAATGGGTAATACTACCTCTAAACCGTAAACTAGTTGAAAGGGAGTAAAACCTGTTGATGTTTTGACTGAGGTTCGGTATGCCCAAAGCGCTGAAAATAAAATTTTATGCCAATTCGACCTATGAATCCCAATGATTCGTCTGATCATGGTGACTAGAACTTTGTTGATCGCTTCAACCAGACCATTTGCCTGTGGGTAATATGGAGTGGAACTATCGTGACGCAGGCCAAGCCGATCTATAAGTTCAGTCATCATGATGTTTCGAAAATGACTCCCATGGTGAGTGATAATTGCTTGAGGAACACCAAACCTAGCAATTATATGATTGAAAACGAAAATCGCAGTAGTTTTTCCGTCTGCCGAAAATGTAGGCATCGCCTCCGCCCACTTGGTAAAATAATCTACCGCAAGGATTATATACACATGCCCCCCCGCCGAGTGAGGGTTACATGTAATAAAATCGATACCCCATTTTGTGAATGGACCGATGGCAATTATAGGGTGGAGAGGAGCAGGTGGAGTACGCATCTTATGATAAAAAATTTGGCAATTGTGGCATTTCTGGACTGCAGTGATACAATCTTTGAATAAGGATGGCCAGAAATAGCCAGCCCGCAAAATCTTTTGGGCTGTGGCATACCCAGACATATGACCACCACATGCTCCAGAGTGACAATCATTAAGAACCTTTTCAGCCTCGTCATGAGTAAGACAATGGAGGAAAACAGAATCCACTCCACGACGATAAAGAGTATCGCCAATAATAGTGTAAGGTTGGGATTGGAATCGTATTTTTCGGCGCTGAGATCGTGAGATGTCAGGCCAAAAAGATTGGGTCTAAAGATAGACAATGATATCTCCATACCATGGATCAATAGTGCTGATAAGGAACAAGGATTCATCTGCAATGGGTTCTTCCGCCACATGTTCAGTATCAGCACGAGGGAAGTCACACATCAATTCCATAAAGACCAAAGACTTCTTTGACTTGGCCTTTTCAAATTCCAAGTCAAATCCCTGCAGGATGACAATCCATTTGGAATACTTGCCCCCTAGCAATTGTTTAGTCAAAATGTATTCCATACGGTTACAGTCAAAAATGACCGTGGTTTTGCGTAAAAAAATGTAATTACGAAATCACTGAACAGCTTGTACTCCTGCCAAGGCCAGTTTCTCCACATGTGAATATTTTAACTCAATCAGAGTTAGAGTCCTACTAAGATAATAGATCACATGTTCACTAAGATAATTTGTTGGCCAGATAAATCATTCTTGCGAACAAGACTAATCTCCCTAGTATCGAATGATATCTAGCAACAAGGAGCACAAACAAATCTACCTTTCTCTAAACATGTTTCAATTCATAAATGAAAACTAAGAGGTGTAACAGACCCTACCTCGATCCAAGGCTTGTTTGTGGTAGCTTGGTTTCAATAGCTTCAAGAAATTCCTCTTTAGTAACCTGCATACACAAACAAACACACATCAAATAACACTTGCAAAGATATTATAATAAAACATGTTAATTATGAAGATCAAGGAGCTCATAAACTAAACCATTAGAGACAGTTCATCGAGAAAAACAAACTTTATTGTATTAACTTTATGAATAAAAGAACCTTACAACCTTTTCCTTAATGTTGCACAAGCTCTTTCCAGGGTCCGGCAGGAGTCTCTTCTACTTTGACAAGCCCCATTCACTTCCCAAATGACATGAAAGGTATGTGATCTCTCCTCTCACAAGCTCAAAAATGAAGTCTAATTTCCAACAACATTTACCCTCAAGAATCTTCAGCTTTCAACCTCTCCTACAACCAGCCCAATGCCTGAATTTATAGTGCAAATGGAGGAAGTTGCAGGTCCACCATTGAAGGGATAAGTTCCTCCTTCAATGGGATAAGCACCTCATATCATGGAGTTAGCTCCCTTAGTTATGGAATGGATGAACCAAGGTGGAGCAGACTTTCCAACGTAATATTCCTTCTAGAAGTGTCTAGAAGTGACCCAAGATGAGTTTTAAGAATGAACTCATGCCTTTTTAACTTTTACAGGGGTTCACACCCATTACTCAATAGATAGAGCGGTCAGGTTCACAGGAAACATGACCATTGGGTGTGGCACTGCAGGCAATGCTAGGAGAAAGTGTGAAACCAGGATTTGAGATATTTTTAAGGTCTTTCTCCCATTTTCAAGGATTGACATGAAGAGCTGAGGTTTAAGACTTGCAAAGGAGGTATGTATGAGTGTTGATGGACTCACACAAACTGTAGAAAGTCATGGTGACAATTTTTTGTGTAACAGATTGCCCCCTAAAGTGCGAAGTCTATAGTAGATGAGGATGGTTTTTATCATCTAAGAAGAGTGAAGGACTTTATCATTTCAAGGATCTTCCTGTGGATACCCTGGTCGAACCTGTAAAAACATTCAACGCAAAATATATATATGTAAAAAATATCATCGTTGAGGTAGGCATTCCCATACTCAGATCAAAACTGACTAATAACTATCTAAAACTGCTTTGATATAGAAATTATTTTGTATTACAACACAAGTAGGAACACATGGACACAGTATGGGCGCAACTATATGTTTATGAATAGTCCACTATATAATGATAACAAAATTCCTCACAGCCTGGATGGTGGAAACTAGATCCAGGGTCTTCATTTCTACCTCCTGAACTAGTACGATTCTATCCATGTGAATGAAAGTGTCGAAGTCGAACATGGTAGAAACCACTTAATTACCAGTTAATGATGTAAACTGTTAACAAGTGTGAGAGGAACTACCAGTCATTTCAATAGCCCTCAAAGTACTCAGTACAATCCATGAAATGTGAATGAATGAGTCGATGTCGAACATGTCACAGAATCCGTTGATCGAAGGTCAATGATGCAACTTGTTTTCAAAGGCGAGAAACCTGCCATTAAGGCATGTAGATTCCAAGGTACTGACGATTTCTAGATCATCTTTCTAGATAATGAGTTGGAGTCGATAGAAAGCGATCCGTCATAGGCAAGCCCATAACATGAAATCATAGATCAAGTCTGAAGAAATATGTTTAGCAAGAACTAACTCAGGGATGGTCAATGATGGATGACAAATATTTTGAGGTGAGTGGTTTATTTGCACAGATCTCTTGAAAACATAACAAAACTGCAGATGTCTTGGCGATAGTTGACCCAAAGTTAATAGCTGGAAACCGGCTGAAGACTTTCAACGTGGCTTGATTAATTGTTAGGTAAAGGATTTCCCAACCCAGGTGGATAAAAAGTGTTGTGTTCAAGAGTGATGGAAAGTTTTTCAAACACAAAGTACGACAAACAGGTTCATTTTTCTCTCTTTTCCCCCACCATTTCTGGCAAGTAGCTCTTTATTTTTGACAAGCTTCAGGAGGACAACATTTTCTTGGTTATAAGCTCATCCTTCGGATGAGTCCAAATTAGTTTAGATTTGAACCCTAAGGAGTGGTCCGTTCCTATTTGTAATTGAACAGGTCCTTTACTGTGAAATTTTAACGAGTCCAGTATAGGAGAAACTTGGCATTTTTCAATTTTAGGGAGTTAGAAGAAAAACTTAAGAAAACTCCACGGTTGTCCTTTTTCGTAAATTTGTGTCTCCCAAGCCTGAAAAAGTATAAAATGATACTTGAGAGAACCGCTTGATCATTACGACCAAGGAGTACTTTTCATAATTAGTGTCTTCAATATGAAAAAGTAAAAAAGCGATCGAAAACACGTCGTTTTATTACTAATATCGAACATGAAACGACAAAAGTCCAGCAATTTTTTCATGTTTATTCGGTCGGAAAAGAGCTGTAAAAGGACCGTATTTTTAATTCCGCTTTAACAAGTTCAAAAATAAAAATTCGACAATCTTTTCATATTTTACAAGTCAGAAAAGAGCTTAGAGAGGACTCCTATGTGTTTTTCGTTGAAAATGGCCAATTTCACCTGAATACCCAATATTCTACACAAAAACTGCAAACATTACTCATATCTGTTTAAAAATAATAAAAATGCACCAAAAAATGACCTTTTCAAAGTAAAAAATAAATAAATTTAATTTATTTATTCAAAAAATCTTATAAAAAGGGCTTTTATAAGTTCATTTTTACCGTTGCTTTTGGAGTAAAAAGTAAGAGCTTTTGGTAAAAAAACTTCCTGTGGAGATTGTGCAAAATTCAACCATTGGAATCGAGAACTGTCTTCTCCAAGTAATCCACAATGTCCCTAACTTGCATTTCATCCATTTGAAATTTTGTTTTAGGGTTTAGAAATCATTTTTTAGAGGAAAATTAGGGCAAAAAATCGCTCGCGGGAGTTGTGCAGGCGCGCCATGTGGCCCCTGCATATGGCCCCTACGCACCCCAACTTTTCTATGAACATAGAAAAGTTGGGGTGGCGCACCTAGTCTTAAGGAGAAGTGCTCACCTACGCACTGTCTCTAAACGGATGGGTACGAACCCGCAGAATGCGGATTTTGAACCCTAGTTTCTCCATTTTTGCCCCATAGAAATTTGGAATTAAAATTCTAATCCACCTATTTTGCAATTTAGGTACACAATATGCTCGTTTGGCAGGAAACAGAGCACGAGGACGTGGATCAGGCTGCATTACTCCATCCGCCTTCATTACAGGCATTAAGAGCATGCAGGCTTTTCAAATTTTGGACCATACCTAGAATGAGGGCACACGTAGACTTTTTACAATGGCTGGTGAACAGGTGGAGCATACAGGACCAGTGCTTCATTATTGGTGGCAACCAGCTCAAAATCAAGCCGAATGACACATACTTTTTGACTGGCTTGCCCAAGAGAGGCAAGCAATTATCTCTGTTCGGATCTAGGCCATGTGGCCAATCTGTCGCTAGTCTCCGACTAGAATTCTGTAATAACCACACTCCAAACAAATGGATAGATGTTAAAACCATCTCTCATCCTGAACTAAAGGTGATTGCCTTTACTGTTACTAGACTCTGTGGGAGTGCAGCATTTCATCTAGCTACAGGTTCCCAAATGCGCATGGCAGTGGACTTCTTCCGAGGCACCATCTTCAACTGGTGCCATGTTGTATTGGCCAATGTAAAGATCCAATTGACTAGGGCGAAGAATGGGCAGCTAAAGAACTTTGGTTATGGTTATTTAGTTATCAGCTTTGCCCTAGAGAGGGTGTTGATGCTGGTTCCACAACAACTCACTGTTGAGGCTGGACTTCCCCGAGATCCTCGGGTTATGCGATGGGTTGCATTTATGGCCCGCCATCCTGAGGAGGGTATTGAGGTTGTTCGATTCACTCCAGAGTATTTCCATTGGTTAGAGAACCAACTCTTTATTATTCAGGATTTTCCATACGCTGGGATGGATTATCGTGGTGATCCTGATATGACTCTTCCACTTGGAGATCAATGGGATGATAGAGGTAAAATTTGTTTTTCAACGTTTTAATTTTATATGTATGTTTTTGTAAAAAATCGTTCCAAAACTAATAGTAAAAGTTATAAATGTAGATGTGCGTCCACGGCGACCAGCCGTTCTCCAGCCCTATGATCGGAGACAACCAACTACCGCAGCACCGGCCCCACTGGACCAGTCAGCAGAGACCTTGGCTGAGTTGGAGAGCCATCTAGAGCGTTTGACCACAGATATTCCAGGGACCAGCATAGATGACATTCCTCTTCGGCTTCAGCGCTATGTGATTGGGGTCCCAGGACCTTTTAGGAGGTTCCTTTGTAGGGTGGCCTGAGTAGTGGTGTCTTATCGAGATCATCACATTTGATAGGATGATTGCCTTGTAGACCCATTTTTGGACTTTTGTTACTATCATTTTTGTCGATCATAAGGTGTTTTTCAACCTATGATCGAGGACGATGTATATTTTGACACACTCTTATGCTATGCTATGCTATTACTATGGTTATCTTGTAAAAGATGTTTATGAGATGTTTTTAAATTTACTGTTTGATTTAATGCAAATGTATATTTAACATTCGAGAAGCAATTGCATATGCTAATGTATTTAAATATCTTGGAATGTGTTGATATTCTATGTAATCAAATTCTTGTTCCAAGAGACGGACTCTAAAAAATAATTGTAATAATACTGGATTTCTAATGGCATAAACTCGATTAAGCTATAATACAACGAGTTCTGAATCTAAATTAACTATCAAACTTCGAATTCCAAATGAGATGGATTCAGATAATAATTCAATCACTGCACTGTATTCTGCAATGTTGTTCGTTGTTTGACCGAGGCTTACCCCGTGCATAGATACTAACTCGTTAGAGGGTGAATAGATTACCCAGGCTGCGGAAGAGATGTTCCGTATACTACGACAAGCGCCATCAGTGAAACCGATGTATGTTTGGAGAGGTGTCGACATCTGCAATATCAAGAGTAAAATCAAGATAAGCAGGACTAATAATGAAAAACTCTCTAAAGTAAAGCACACATTTTTAATCTAAGAATACACCAAATTAGAAAGAAACTAGTCTAAGAAATCTCCACACTAATCTTTTAAGCATAATATCACTTTAGATAAAGCCCATTCCTAGGTTTACCTAAAGAGACACCGTCAAAAGCTTCTAGCTCATAGGCCCCTTTGCCAGCTTCTGCTTGACAATATACAGACCATGCCACATGGGTACAAATTTGCCAGCCCCTAGCTTGTCGTTTGCTTGATCGTAAAGTAAAACTAGGTTGCCTTCCAAAAAATTGCGGGGTGTAACATTCTGATCATACTGAGCTTTGATCCTTTTGGCATGAGTTTCAACAGCTAATGCAACATTGTATCGATTCCCATCTAATTGAGCTAAGTATAATAAACATTTTTCTTCTTCGAAAGTGGATGGCAATAATTGCACGACAATTCGTAATGACGGATTTCGCATTCAATGGGCAATACTACCTCTAAACCGTAAACCATTTGAAAGGGAGTAAAACCTGTTGATGTTTTGACTGAGGTTCGGTACGCCCAAAGCACTGAAAATAACATGTTGTGCCAATTAAATTGATGAATCCCAATGATTCGTCGGATCATGGTGACTAGAACTTTGTTGACTACTTCAACTAGACCATTTTCCTGTGGGTAATATGGAGTGGAACTATCGTGACGCAGGCTAAGCTGATCTGTAAGTTCGGTCATCATGATGTTTTGAAAATGACTCCCATGGTCAGTGATAATCGTTTGGGGAACACCAAACCTAGCAATTATATGGTTGAAAATGAAAATCACAGCAGTTTTACCGTCTGTCGGAAATGTAGGCATTGCCTCGGCCCACTTGGTAAAATAATCTACCGCAAGGATGATATACGCATGCCCCCCAGCCAAGTGAGGGTTACATGTAATAAAATCGATACCCCATTTTGCGAATGGACCAATGGCAATGATAGGGTGGAGAGGAGCAGGAGGAGCATGCATCTTACAATCAAAAATTTGGCAACTGTGGCATTTCTGGACGGCAGTAATACAATATTTGAATAACGACGACCAAAAATAGCCAGCGCGCAAAATCTTTTGGGCTGTGGCATACCCAGACATATGAACACCACATGCTCCAGAGTGGCAGTCTTTAAGGACCTTCTCAGCCTCGTCATGAGTAAGGCAATGATGGAAAATGAAATCCACCCCACGACGATAAAGAGTGTCTCCTATAATAGTGTAAGATTGGGATTGGATTCATATTTTCTGGCGTTGATATTGTGAAGTATGTGGCTGAAAATATTGGGTTTGGAGATACACAATGATATCTCCGTACCATGGATCAACAGTGCTGATAAGGAACAAGGATTCATCCGTAATGGATTCTTCCGCCACATGTTCAGTATCAGCACGAGGGAAGTCACACATTAATTCCACAAAAACCAAAGACTTCTTTGACTTGGCCTTCTCAAATTCCAGGTCAAATTCCTATAGGATGAAAATCCACTTGAAATACTTGCCCCCCAGCAATTGTTTAGTCAAAATGTATTGCATAGGGTTACAGTCTGAAATGACCGTGGTTTTGCGTAACAAAATGTAATAACGAAATCGCTGAACAACTTGGACTGCAACTAAGGCCAGTTTCTCCACATGTGAATATTTTAACTCAGTGGGAGTTAGAGTCCGACTAAGATAATATATCACATGTTCACTTTTGAATTCATCCTGTTGAACTAAAACCATCCCAATAGTGGAATGGGAAGCAAGGAGGTACAAGAAGTAATCCTGGTTGTAGTTGGGAGGATGCAATAACGGCGCATGGGTCAACGCATGTTTATGTGCATCAAAAGATTTATCAGCTATCTCGTCCCAAAAGAATGGAGTGTTCTGTTTCAACAACCGAGTGAAACCTTTTGTAATATCGGCGTAGTTAGGAATGAAACGACGTAAAAAGTTTGCTTTCCCTTGCAAACTATGGAGTAGGAGAAGTGTGGAAGGAGGTGGTAACTTGACGATGGCTTCGACCTTCGAAGGATCAACGCGAATGCCAGCTTTGGATACAACAAATCCTAGTAACCGACCCATTTCGATAGAGAAAACACACTTGCGCATATTCAGCCTAATCTGATAATGCTTGCATCTCATGAAAATGGCTCGTAAGTGAGTGAGATGGTCGGCTCTTCATAATGAATGAGCTAGTAAATCATCGAGATAGGGCTGCACAATGTGCTTGATGTCATGAAATGCATAAGACATTGCCCGTTGAAAAGTTGCCCCGGCGTTCTTCAGTCCAAAAGGTAACTTGCAATAAGCAAATGTCCCCCATGGATAGATGAATGTTGTTTTTGGTTGATCTATAGGTAGAATGTTAATTTGATTGTAACCGGAAAAGCCATCCATAAAGGAGAAATTTTCACTACCGGCACAATCATCGATAATTTGATCGATATAGGGCATGGGATAATTGTCCTTGGGACAAACACGATTAATATCCCTATAGTCGATGCATATTCTTATCGTTCCTGGTTTTTTAGTAACTGGAACAATATTTGATATCCAATCCGTCAAAGGAATTGGATAAATGAAACCTTCTTTAAGTAATTTCTCAACTTCTGTTTTGATGGCAGTAGCTTTTCGTGGGTGTATTTGACGCAACCGTTGTCGGACGGGTTTAGCATCCGGGTAGGTTTTGATCTCATAAAAAACGATTGAAGGATAAATTCCTGGCATTTCCTCATAGGACTAGGCAAACACGTAGCAGAATTCTTGAAATAGGGCTTTATATGTGTTGACTTCAGTGTCCGTACAAGAAGCACCTATGTGAATGTTTTCAACAATCCCAGGTTTGACTGAAATGACGATAAGAACCATTCGAGAAATATTGGCTAAATTTTGTTCAGAATCAAGATGTTTCAATGGATTCTATAGTTCTGTGACGTATGCAGCGTAAAAATGGATGAAAAATCATTTTCAAAATGATCAATCTCAGGTAAAAACAAAGACCGGTGATGAAGATCTCCCCATGGTAATGCATCAACAGACAACAGTTCCCGAATTTGTTCATCAGTGTGAATGGTTTTTGAAAAGGTTGTTGACCCTAAGGTTGAGATTGAAAGTGATTTCCCATTGATCTCATTCACTAGATTGAGGTTGGTTGAATTTGAGTCGGAAAACGACTGTACTCCCTGATAAGCAACTTCAAAGGGACTCAAAGGCATGGCATCGCCAAGAGAGTCCACCTCGAAATCAAATGGAACAATCCAAGGATCGTCAAGAACAATGGATTCTGACGAAATCATATGAATGGTTGTGAAAGGAGATGGTACGTTGGGAGGAGGAAATGAAAAAGTTCCGAGTAAACCCGAATCTTTAACTAATCCTACTCCAACATCCTTATAAGGGATAACGGTTTTTCCAACATGTTGAATACTCTCAGCAGAGGATGAGTCGGATGAAAAACAAGTTAACTGATCTATTATTATCATCTTTCCATTATGTGGGAACTTGATTAGCCGAAAGACCGATGAAACAACAACAGTCATGGTGTAAGACTAGCTACAACCCAAAAGAAGGTTGTAATCTAGAGGGGCATCAACCACCTTCACATCTAGATTAACAGTTTTTCCTTCAACCCCTATAGGTAAGTCCTGTAAAATGCCATAAGGATGAAACCCTCGGCCATCAAAGGCCTTTAGAATCATTGAGGATTGATTAAGTGTAGGGGAACCAAGGGTTTTCCAACACTGTATCGACATAATACACGTGGAAGCTCCCTCATCAATCACAGTCCTAAAACAAGGTCTCTTTTTGACTAACACTAGAATCTGGAAAGCCATTTGATGAGGAAGACGAGGTGTACTATTTTCTAAATTGAATACTATGAGGTTTGAGCCCTGAAGATCAACAACTCCTATAGCCGACAGTAGCATTTTACGCTGTGTCGGACAAGATTGCAGCACTTCCAAAGCCGACATTGTTGAAGGTGAAACAGCTAAATCTTCAACAATGTTATAGTTCTGAGCAGCTCTCGCATGTGGATTGAAAGCTGACTTTTGAAGTGTACCCTTAGTAGGCGGTTTGATTACTAAGTCGGGATTTGGTTTCTCGATCTGTAGTGGATCGGAACTAGATGGAGCCGAGGTTGATGGATTAGAAGATTCGGTTTCCTTACCACCAAGAGGACTCTTACTCCCGTAATATTGCGATCGTGTCGCAATCCTTACATGTGACATCATCATTATGGGCTCTTCCGAGGCACTAGAGGAAGAACCTATCATTTTACTGTCTTGACTTGGAAAAGGATCCTTCAAAACAGCAGGTGTTTGTGAACCTTTGACGATTTTCGCAACCTCGGCACAATGCGGACAATCCCTTGTAAAGTGCTCCTCATTGCAGATGAGACAAGGATATCGAGGTTTTCTTTTCTCGTCAGTAGATTCAGGTTTATCGGGTTTCTCCTTTGAGTTCTGCTTATTCTTCTTCTTTCCTTTATTCTTACCGTTAGATTTTGATTTGGTTGTAGATGATTATACGACATGAACATCAGCAGAAATTTCAAGTGAAGACTCTCTCTTAGGGGAATCTGGTAAAGTTATAATAGGAGAAGAATTCTTGGAGGATTTCTTCTTACTTTTGGTATTAACAGTACCAATCATACTGTCAGTGACATGAGACCCTGAGGGAGGTGCAGCTATTTGATTTTGTTTCGGAAGGTCGAGGATTTTCTCATGTAACGTACCTGACTACGTATAAACTAAGTCAAGGTACTGAGCTTGAGAAATTACTTGCTCTTTTGTAACTACCCCTACCTTGGCTACATCTTCAGTTATTTTGGGTAATAGTGATTTTACAAACCATTCCGCCAAAATTTGGTCCGGGATAAAAACTTTCACTAAACGACGTCAATGTCGCCATTCATGAATATGATCTGAAATATAGGTGGACATCGACTGCTTTAATGAAGTTAATAATTCCATGCCATTGTCATATCGGACTGGCAGCTGAAAATGAGTAAGGAAGGAAGTGGCTAACTGATTAAAATTGTAAAAAGTGCCTCGTGGCAGCTCAATGTACCACTTGGCTGCAAGGCTAATCAAAGTGCGTTGAAAAATACGAAGACGAATTGAATCATCTATAATGGAATTCCATGCACACCATAGATGGTAAGTCATCACATGATTAGACGGATCTTCTCTTGACTTCCCCTCAAACTTTGGTATATCACTGGGCAACTTATTTGGCATTGGCGGCCAAAACGGAAGATAATTAATGGGATCATTCGTAAGGCGCGACAAGTCAGGCAAATCCAAAGTTGCTATAAATGGTAACTGACGGTTCGGATCTCGAAAACTTGGGGTCATAAGACTAGCCCTAGGAGGAGGATATCCAAGATAAATTGGTATCAGATTCGCATTTGGGATATTATATCCTCCTGGAAAACCAAGATTAACCGGACCATACTAGGGTTTTTGAGGTTGTTGATACGTATACCTAGGGTACGGTTGATACTGATAAGTCGGGTTTTGCACAGCAGGGCCGACTTGGTATTGCCCCTGGTACAGTTGATAAGTAAATTGTGGTTGACTTGTGACAACCGTACTAGGCCCAGGTTGTCCTACAGGCATGGAAACCAGAGTTTGGATTGTAGGTCCAGACTAGGGTAAAGAGGCCTAAGGAGTTGATACAGGAGTAGTAGAAATTGGAGTCGCTGATACTCCAGAAATGGGTGGAGTGGATTGAACAGAAGCTGCAGCAGTTGCAGCAGACATTTGGGATGGAGTTCGAGGAGAACTAGGCCCAGACTGTTGAGCTGCCCCAGGTGTAGAAGTTTTAGTAGTAGGCTGGACAGGTTTCTGGGGTGAACTAGAAACAAAAGACTTTCCATATTGGGATGACAACTGTACACTGGGTTGTGGAGTCTGTTGATCCCACACCACATTCACTCTGGGGTATGGACCCATAACAGGTTGGGCGTATTGAGGACCAAAACCAGGTTGAGTGTAAGATTGATAATTATATGGTACATTTCCGGGTGCTTGGACAAATGATTGGCCTGAAGGTGGTTGAAAACCTTGAGTTTGATATTGACCCTAAGGTTGGTACTGACCTTGAGGTTGGTACTGACCTTGTGGTTGGTACTGACCTTGGGGTTGGTACTGACCTTGTGGCTGGTATTGACCTTGAGGCACATATTGATACTGGGGTTGACCTTGAGGTACATATTGATACTGGGGTTGACCTTGAGGAAAATACTACCCTGTAGGGACATACTGTCCTTGAGGTTGCCCCCCAGGCAGTAATGGACTACCTTGGGGTTGCCCCCCAGGCGGTATTTGAGTAACTTGTGGCTGCCCCCCAGACGGTATTGGACTACCTTGAGGTTGAGGATTAGGAGTAGTACCAAACATCATAAGGATCTCTTTGACACTTAACCGTTTAGTTCCGTTATGACTGGGATATACGGCATAATCGATCGGTCGAGGAGAAGCTCCTGAAAACGTACCAGATACAGACTGATACCTAGGAGGAACAGAAGGATCGCCATGTAAGAAGGTTTCTGGCATCTAAGTAAACAAGGATGACTGTCTCGACATATTCAAAGGAGGATAATAACCTCTAGGTGTTGGATGGAAAGGAAATCGAGGTGGTGAAGATGCGAGACTTGGATTTTCTAAGAAATTGGTCAACGAAATATACCAAGCGTCACTTCTAATGGGACTGTAGAAAATACATTCACGCTCCCTAAGTTCAATAGTCGGTTGATTTTCAGGGATGCTTATACCTTCGTTCGGACTCAAACTTACAATTTCTTCAATGGAAATGAGTCTAGAAGGAAGATTCTGGGTAATGATATTTTCTACCTTGGGTGAACTAGGACCACTAGAAATAGGAGAAGCAAATCTTGAAGATGGAGTAGCAGCAATTTCAGTTTCAGGTTCTTCGGCTAAGGAGCTAGTAGGAGTGATACTACCAGTAACCTCAGAAAATGAAATCAGTTCAGAAATATGTTCTGTCGCTTGCACTAGATGATCAGGATGTACAATTAACGAAGACTCTCCAGCCTTCGGTGACCCAACCCTACTTTCACTAGGTGTGATAAGAGCTCGCAGCCCTTCCAGTTGACTTGGTGTAAATTCGGGAGGCTTCCCCCGTAGTTAATGGGATTTTCTCAGTAATTCAGCCACGATTAATTATTTAATTACTTCACACGAAAGCAAAGGAAATCTAAAGAAAAACACCTAAAGTCTCTAAAAAACCAAACAATTTGAAACACACGCCTAATAAATCTAGGAGATCAAACCACACACAAACAATATCTTTCCGGATCGAAAACACTAGTTGGTGATGAAATCCAACGTCGCAGAATTAAATACATAAATGGCGGTTGGAACAGTTACCCCGACAACCTGCTTAATGAAACAGACTGGCACAAGTTTCTCCACTATAACCATCTCGAGTGAATATAACCCCCCAGAGAGTCCAAGTGAGTCTAGTCGATGTCTGCTCTAGGTACAGTGGGATCTTCCCTCCACTGTCACCTAGGAAAGAATCCTAAATATTGTGGTCACTAAGGTTACCAACGGAAACAAATATACCTGGGGGAATAGTCTACAATCTGATACGCACGCAAGGAGTTTTCCCTACTCCAAGATACTAGCCCAAGCTATGTTGGTGAAAAGAGCCCTAGAAAATAAAAAGATTGCTAGATTGATTTTAATTAAGTGTTAGTTTTATTGTTTGTTCCTTAAGCCAATGGGTGCGGAGATGAAACTTTATGGTATGAAGACTCGACTCCAAAACACTAAAAAAATGCACCTAAAATGATAACGATTTCTTTTCCTTTTCAATGAATTTCTAGCTAAGGAAGAGTTGAAAATGCAATGCTTTGAAAATCAAATCTTTCTCTTAACATAGAACTGAAAGGAAACTTTTTGTCTTTTTCAAAGAACTTTTTTAAAAGAGACTACTAATCACACTCACGGAAAATCCTTTTGCCTTTCAACAATCAACAACTACAAGAATAAGCAATTCCTTTAAGAGAGCTTTTAAGATTTCTAGAAAAACTCTAAAAATCTATTGAAAACAAATTTTCAACAAACTTGTATAATTTCTATGAAAATCTCAAAACTATGATCTAATCTTGAGATCTAGACGAAAATGGATTGAAAAGAAACTTGAAATGTTTTTGAGGATGCTCAACTCAGTATTTCAGCTTAACTAAGGATCAATTTTTTCAGCTCAATAAACTAATAAAAAACATCCAATCATAATTTAATAGAAAAAATGAAATTCAAAACTTTTAATCAAGCTTAATCAAAGTTTTGCAAAAGAGACAAATGGGATCTAGACCTCTTCACGGATAGATTTCATAAGCTAGTAAAACTCAGCAAGAAAACCAGAGAGACCAGGGTGATCTAAGGCTCTAGGGCTTCGGATCTCTGAGCTACTACAAAGACCAAGCAAAAACCAATCCAACAGACAAAACTTCTTAGAAAATCACTTTAAACAAGAACGCCAACGAAAACTAACTCACAAGGAACTTTTGTCAAGACAAGTGCAGGTATGGGCATATACTAACAACTATGGACAAAAACTAAACCTAACTGGGTAGATGGATCTTAGGTTTTTCAAACTTTTGACAGGGGTTCGCAGGCATCTAGTAGAACCAGGTGCGGTGCCACTCTGTGTTACACTATAACAGTGTGGATAGGTCCACACTGTAACTAACTCAGAGGATGCGGTCCTCTTCCAAAATTTCAAAAAATAAAAATCCAACCAGGATCTAACTAGTACCCAAACTCACACAAATCAAGGCAAAATCATAAACAAAAACTTAAGTTTCCCAAGTCAAAGCAAAGGCAAATCAAAAACCAAACCAAACCATTCCCCAGCGGAGTCGCCAATTTGTTGGCCAGATAAATCATTCTTGCAGACAAGACTGATCTCTCTAGTATCGAATGATATCTAGCAACAAAGAGCACAAGCAAATCTACTTTTCTCTAAACATGTTTCAATTCATTAATGAATACTAAGAGGTGTAAGAGACCCTACCTCGACCCAACGCTTGTTTGAGGCAGTTTTACTCCAACAAATCCAAGCAGTTCCCGTTTAATAACCTGCATACAAAAACAAGCACACATCAAAGCATACCTGCGTATAACAAAACATGTTCATTATGAAGATCAAGGAGCTCATAAAATAAACCAAGGGAAACAGTTCATTGAGAAAAACAAACTTGATTGTATTAACTTTATGAATAAAAGAACCTTACAACCTTTTCCTTGATGTTGCACAAGTTCTTTCCAGGGTCCAGCAGGAGTCTCCTCTACTTTGACAAGCCTCCCTCACTTCCCAAATGACATGAAAAGTATGTGATCTCTCCTCTCACAAGCTCAAAAAGGAAGTCTAATTTCCAGCAGCATTTATCCTCAAGAATCTTCAGCGTTCAACCTCTCCTACAAGCAGCCCAATGCATGAATTTATAGTGCAAATGGAAGAAGTTGCAGGTCCACCATTGAGGGATAAGCACCTCATATCATGGAGTTAGCTCCCTTAGTTATGGAATGGATGAACGAAGGTGGAGCGGACTTGCCAGCGCAATATTCCTTCTAGAAGTGTCTAGAAGTGACCCAAGATGAGTTTTTAAGAATGAACTCACGCCTTTTTAACTTTTACAGGGGTTCGCATCCATTACTCAATAGACAAAGTGGTCAGGTTTGCAGGAAACATGACCATTGGGTGCGGCACCGCAAACAATGCTAGGAGAAAGAGTGAAACTAGGATTTGAGATATCTTTAAGGTCTTTTTCCCATTTTCAAGGCTTGACATGAAGAGTTGAGGCTTAAGACTTGCGAAGGAGATATGTATGAGTGTTGATGGACTCACACAAACTGTAAAAAGTCATGGTGACAATTTTTTGTGTAACAGATTGCCCCCCTAAAGTGCGAAGTCTGTAGTAGATAAGGATGGTTTTTTTATCATCTAAGAAGAGTGAAGGACTTTATCATTTTAAGGATCTTCCTGTGGATACCCCGGTCGAAACCTGTAAAAACATTCAACACAAAATATATATATGTGAAAATATCATCACTGAGGTAGGCATTCCCATGCTCAGATCAAAACTGACTAAGAACTATCTAAAACTGCTCTGATACAGGAATGATTTTGTATTACATCACAAGTAGGAACATATGGACATAGTATGGGCGCAACCATCTATTTATAAATAGTCCACTATATAATGATAACAAAATTCCTCGCAGCCTGGATGGTGGAAACTAGATCCAGGGTCTTCATTTCTACTTCCTGAACTAGTACGATTTTATCCATGTGAATGAATGTGTCGAAGTCGAACATGGTAGAAACCACTTGATTACCAGTCAATGATGTAAATTGTTAACAAGTGTGAGAGGAACCACAAGTAATGTCAATGGCCCTCAAATTACTCAGTACAATCCATGAAATGTAATGAATGAGTCAATGTCGAACACATCATAGAATCCTTTGATCGAAGGTCAATGATGCAACCTGTCGTCAAAGGCAAGAAACCTTCCGTTGAGGCATGCAGATTTCAAGGTACCAACGATTTCTAGATCATCTTTCTAGATAATGAGTCGGAGTCGATAGAAAGCGATCCGTCATAGGCAAGCCCATAACACGAAATCATAGATCAAGTCTAAAGAAATATATTTGGCAAGGACTAACTCAGGGATGGTCAATGATGGATGACAAATATTTTGCAGGTGAATGGTTTATTTGCACAGACCTCTTGAACACATAACGACACTGCAGATGACTTGGTGACAATTGACCCAAAGCTAATACCAGGAAATCTGCTGAAGACTTTCAATGTGGCTTGATTAACTGTTAGGTAAAGGATTTCCCAACCCAGGTGAATAAAAGTGTCGTGTTCAAGAGTGATGGAAAGTTTTTTCAAACACAATGTACAACAAACAGGTTCATTTTTCTCTCTTTTCCCCCACCATTTCTGGAAAGCACCTCTTTATTTTTGACAAGCTTGAGGAGGATGAGTCCAACTTAGTTTATATTCGAACCCTAAGAAGGAGTGGTTTGTTCCTGTTTGTAATTGAACAGGTCATTTACTGTTAAATTTTAACGAGTCCAGTATAGGAGAAACTCGACGTTTTTCAATTTTAGGGAGTCAGAAGAAAAACTTAAGAAAACTCCATGGTTGTCCTTTTTCGTAAATTTGTGTCTCCCAAGCCCAAAAAAGTATAAAATAATACTTGAGAGAACCACTTCACCATTACAATCAAGGAGTACTTTTCATAATTAGTGCCTTCAATCTGAAAAGTAAAAAAGCGATCGAAAACACGTCGTTTTATTACCAATATCGAACTCGAAATGACAAAAGTCCGACAATCTTTTCATGTTTATACAGTAAAAAAAGAGCTGTAAGTGGACCATATTTTTAATTCTGTTTTAACGAGTCTAAAAAGAAAAACTCAGCAATCTTTTCATATTTTACGAGTCAGAAAAGAGCTTAAAGAGGACTCCTATGTGTTTTTGTTGAAAACCACCAATTCTCCCTGAACACCTAATATTCTGCACAAAAACTGCAAACATTACTCATATCTGTTTAAAAATTAATAAAAATGTACCGAAGTGACATTTTCAAAGTGAAAAATAAATAAATTAAAATTTTATTTATTCAAAAAATCTTATAAAAAGGGCTTTTACAAGTCCATTTTCACCGTTTGGCTTTGGAGTAAAAAGTAAGAGCTTTTGGTAAGAAAACTTCCTGTGAAGATTGCGGAAAATCCGACCGCTGGAATCGAGAACCGTCTTCTCCAGGTAATCCACATTATCCCTGACTTGCATTTCATCCATTTGAAATTTTGTTTTAGGCTTTAGAATTTGTTTTTTAGAAGGAAATTTGGGCAAAAAATCGCTCGCGGTGGTTGTGCAGGTGCGCCATGTGGCCCCTGTGCACCCCGATTTTTCCGTGCACAGGGAAAAGTCGGGGTGTTGCACCTGTTCTTAAGGAAAAGTGCACAACTACGCACTATCTCTAAAAGAATGGGTGCGAACCCTGTGGAACACGGATTTAAAACCCTAATTTCTTCATTTTTGCCCCACAAGTTTCAGATTGAAATGTTCTAAACCACCTATTTTGCAATGCAGATAGATAAGATGCTTATTTGGCGGGAAAGAGAACACGAAGATGTGGATCAATCCACATTACTCCATCCACCTTCATTACAGGCTTTAAGAGCATGCAGACTACTGAAATTTTGGGCCATACCTGGCATGAGGGCACAGGTAGACTTTCTACAATGGCTGGTAGACAGGTGGAGCACACAGGACCAGTGTTTCATCATTGGAGGACACCAGCTCGAAATTGAGCCAAAGGACATTTATTTTCTGACTGGTTTGCTGAAGAGAGGCAAAGGATTATCTCTATTCGGATCTAGGCCAAGTGGCCAGTCTGTCACTAGTCTCCGACTAGAGTTTTGCAATGTCCAAACTGTGGACAAACGGATAGATGTGAAGACCATCACCCGTCCTGAACTTAAAGTGATCGCATTTATTGTCACTAGACTGTGCAGAAGTGCAACATTGTATTTAGCTACTGGTTCCCAGATGCGCATGGCAGTAGACTGCTTCCGAGGCACCATCTTCAACTGGTGTGATGCTATGTTGGCCAATGTGAAAGGCCAACTGACTAGGGCAAAAAATGGACAACTAAAGAACTTTGGATATGGTTACTTAGTTGTGATATTTGCCCTAGAAAGGGTACCTATGCTGGTTCCACAGCAACTTATCGTTGAGGCTGGACTTCCTCGAGATCCCAGGATTATGCGTTGGGTCGCAGTCATGGCCCGCCATCCTGAGGAGAGCACCGAGGTTGTTCGATTCTCACCTGAGTATTTTCACTGGTTGGGAAACCAACTTTTCGTGATACAAGATTTTCCATAAGCTGGGATGGATTATCGTGGTGATCTAGACATGGCTCTTCCACCAAGAGAGCAATGGGATGATACAGGTAAAATTGTTTTCAACATTTTTTAAATTATATATTTTTTTTGTTTTATTTTTTTTTAAATCGTCCAAAAACTGATAGTAAAAAGTTTTAAATGCAGATGTGGGTCCATGGCAACCAACCACTCTCCAGCCTTATGATAGAAGACATCTAGCTGCTGCAGCACCAACCCCACAGGACCAATCAGCAGAGACCTTGGCCGAATTGGAGAGTCATCTAGAGCGCTTAACAGCAGATATTCCGGAGACCAGCATAGATGACATTCCTCTTAGGTTACAACGCTATGTGATTGGGGTCCAAGGACCTTTTAGGAGGTTCCTTTGTAGGGTGGCCTGAGCAGTGGTGTCTTATCGTGATCATCACCAGTGATAGGATGATCGCCTTGTAGACTCATTTTTGGACTTTTTTGTGCTATCATTTTTTTCCGATCATAAGGTGTTTTTTAACCTATGATCAAAGACAATGTATATTTTGACACACTTTTATGCTATGATATATCGCTATTACTGGTTATCTTGTATAACATGTTTATGGGATGCTTTTAAATTTAATGTATTGATTATTGCAAATGTCTATTTAACATTCGAGAAGCAACTGCATCTGCTAATGTATTTAAATATCTTGGAATGTGCTGATATTCGATGTAATCAAATTCTCGTTCCAAGAGACAGACTCTCAAAAATAATCGCAATAACACTGGATTTCTAATGGCATAAACTCTATTAATCTGTAATACAACAAGTTCCGAATCTAACCTAACAATCAAACTCTGAATTCCAAATGAAATGGATTCAGATAATAACTCAATCACTGCATTGTATTCTGCAATGTTGTTCATTGTTTGACTGAGGCTTACCCCATGCATAGATACTAACTCGTTAGAGGGCGAATAGATAACCCAAGTTGTGGAAGAGATGTTCTGTGTACTACGACAAGCACCATCAGCAAAACCGATGTATGTTTGGAGAGGCATCAACATCTGCAATATCAAGAGTAAAATCAAGATAAGTAGGAATAATGATGAAAAACACTCTCTAAAGTAAAGCACGCATTCCTAATCTAAAAACACACCAAAATTAGAAAGAAACTAGTCTAAAAATCTCCACACTAATCTTTTAAGCATAATATCGCTTTAGTTAAAGCCCATTCTGTTTTACCTAAAGAGACACCGTCAAAATCTTCTAATTCATAGGCCCCTTTTGCCAGCTTTCACTTAACAATATACAGACCATGCCACATGGGTACAAATTTGCCAGCCCCTAGATTATCGTTTTCTTGATCGTAAAGTAAGATTAGGTCTCCTTCCGAAAAATTGCGGGCTGTAACATTCCGATCATACTGAGCTTTAATTCTTTTGGCGTGATTTTTGATAGCTAATGCAGCATCACGTCGATTCTCATCTAATTGAGCTAAGTATAATAAAAAAAATTCCTCTTCGGAAGTGGATGGTAACAATTGTACGGCAATTTGTAATGATAGGATTTCGCATTCAATGGGTAGTACTGCCTCTAAACCGTAAAATAGTTGAAAGGGAGTAAAAGCTGTTGATGTTTTGACTAAGGTTTGGTATGCCCAAAGCGCTGAAAATAACATGTTATGCCAATTCGACCTATGAATCCCAATGATTCGTTGGATCATAGTGACTAGAACTTTGTTGATTGCTTCAACCAAACCATTTTCCTGTGGGTAGTATGGAGTGGAACTATCGTGACGCAAGGCAAGTTGATCTGTAAGTTCAGTCATCATGATGTTTCGAAAATGACTCCCATGGTCAGTGATAATCGCTTGAGGAACACCAAACCTAGTAATTATATGATTGAAAACGAAAATCGCAGCAGTTTTGCCATCTACCGAAAATGTAGGCATCGCCTCGGCCCACTTGGTCAAATAATCTACCGCAAGGATGATATATGCATGCCCTTTAGCTGAGTGAGGGTTACATGTAATAAAATCGATACCCCATTTTTCGAATGGATCGACGACAATTATAGGGTGGAGAGGAGCAGGTGGAGCGCGCATCTTACGATCAAAAATTTGGCAATTGTGGCATTTCCGGATGGTAGTGATACAATATTTGAATAAGGATGGCCAGAAATAGCCAGCGCGCAAGATCTTTTGGGTTGTGGCATACCCAGACATATGACCGCCACACGCTCCAGAGTGACAGTCATTAAGGACCTTTTCAGCCTCTTCATGAGTTAGACAACGTCGGAAAATAGAATCCACCCCACGATGATAAAGAGTATCTCCAATAATAGTGTAAGGTTGGGATTGGAAACGTATTTTCCGGCGCGGAGATCGTGAGATGTTAGGCCGAAAAGATTGGGTCTCGAGATAGACAATGATATCTCCATACCATGGATCAACAGTGCTGATAGGAACAAGGATTCATCCGCAATGGGTTCTTCCGCCACATGTTCGGTATCAGCACGAGGGAAGTCACACATCAATTTTGCATAAACCAAAGACTTCTTTGACTTGGCCTTTTCAAATTCCAAGTCAAATTCCTGCAGGATGAAATCCATTTGGAATACTTGCCCCCTAGAAATTGTTTAGTTAAAATGTATTGCATAAGGTTACAGTCAGAAATGACGGTGGTTTTACGTAATAAAATGTAATGCGAAATCTTTGAACAGCTTGTACTGCTGCCAAGGCCAGTTTCTCCACATGTGAATATTTTAACTTAGTCGGAGTTAGAGTCTGACTAAGATAATAGATCACATGTTCACTCTCAAATTCATCCTGTTGAACTAAGACCATCCAAATGGTGGAATGGGAAGCGGCGAGGTACAAGAAGTAATCTTGGTTGTAGTTGGGAGGATGCAATAATGACGCATGGGTCAACGTGTGTTTAAGTGCATCGAAAGATTTGTCAACGATCTCATCCAAAAGAATGGAGTGTTCTGTTTCAACAACCTGGTGAAACCTTTTGTAATCTCGGCGTAGTTAGGAATGAAACAATGTAAAAATTTTGCTTTCCCTTGCAAACTTTGGAGTAGGTGAAGAGTCGAAGGAGGTGGTAATTTGACAATGGCTTCGACCTTCGAAGGATCAACGCAAATGCCGGCTTTCAAAATAACAAATCCCAGTAAACGACCCGTTTCTATACAGAAAACACATTTGTGGGGATTCAGCCTAATCTGATAATGCCTACATCTCATAAAAATTGCTCGTAAATGAGTGAGATGGTCGACTCGATGTAAAGAATGAGCACGTAAATCATCGAGATAAGGCTGCACAATGTGCTTGATGTCATGAAATGCATAAGACATAGCCCTTTGAAAAGTTGTGTCGGCATTATTCAATCCAAAAGGTAACTTGCAATAAGAAAAGGTCCCCCATGGACAGCTGAATGTCGTTTTTGGTTGATCGACAGGTAGAATGTTAATTTGATTGTAACCCGAAAAGCCATCCATAAAGAAGAAAACTTCACTTCCAGCACAATCATCGATAATTTGATCGATATAGGGTGTTGGATAATTGTACTTGGGACAAGCACGAATAATATCCCTATAGTCAATACATATTCTTATTGTCCCTTGCTTTTTAGTAATCGGAACAATATTCGATACCCAATCCGTTAAAACAATTGGATAAATGAAACCTGATTTTAGTAATTTCTCAACTTCTGCTTTGATGGCAACAGCTTTTCATGGGTGTATCTGACGCAAACGTTGTCAGACGGGTTTAGCATCCGGGTAAGTTTTGATCTCATGAACAACAATTGAAGGATCAATTCCTGGCATTTCCTCATAGGACCAAGCAAACACGTCACGAAATTCTTGAAATAGGGCTTTATATGTTTTGACTTCAATTTCCGTACAAGAAGCACCTATGTGAATGTTTTCAACAATTCCAGGTTTGACTGAAATGTCGATAGGAACCGTTCAAGAAATATTTGCTAAATTTTGTTCAGAATCAGGATGTTTCAATGGATTATGTGGTTCTTTGACATATTCAGTAGTAAAAATAGATGAAAAATCATTCTCAAAATGATTACTCTTAGGTAAAAACGAAGATCGACAATGAAGATCCTCCCATGGTAACTCATCAATAGACAAAACTTCCCGAATATGCTCATCAGTGTGAACAGTTTCAGAAAAGGTTGTTGAATATGAGGTTGAGATAGAAATTGATTCTCCATGGATCACATTCACTAGATCAAGATTGGTTGAACTTGAGTCGGAAAACTACTATACATCTTGATAAGCAACTTCAAAGGGACTCAAAGGCATGGCATCACCAAAAGAGTCCACCTCAAAATCGGGTGGAACGATCCAAGGATTGTCAAGAACAATGGATTCTGACGAAATCATATGAATAGTCGCGAAAGGAGATGGTACGTTGGGAGGAGGAAATGAAAAAGTTCCAAGTAAACCAGAATCTTTAACTAATCCTACCCCAACATCCTTATAAGGGATAGCAGTTTCACCAACATGCTGAATACTCTCAGCAGAGGATGGGTCGGATGAAAAGTAAGTAACTGATCTATTGTAATGATCTTTCCATTATGAGGAAACTTAATAAGATGAAAGGCCGATGAAACAACAACAGTCATCACATAAGACCAGCTACAACCCAAAAGAAGGTTGTAATCCAGAGGGGCATCAACCACCTCCACATCTAGATTAACAGTTTTTCCTTCAACCCCTATAGGTAAGTCTTGCAAAATGCCATAAGGATGAAACCCTCGGCCATCAAAGGCCTTCAGAATCATCTGGGATCGATTAAGTGTAGGAAAACCAAGGGCTTTCCAACACTGTATCGACATAATACACGTTGAATCTCCCTCATCAATCACAGTCCTAAAGCAAGGTCTATTTTTTACTAACACTGGAATCTGGAAAGCCATTTGATGAGGTAAACAAGGTGTACTATTTTCTAAATCGAAGACTATGAGGTTTGAGTCCTGAAGATCAACAACTCCTATAGCTGACAATAGCAATTTACATTGTGCTGGACAAGATTGCAGCACCTCCAAAGCTGACATTGCTGAAGGTGAAACAGCTAAATCCTCAACAATGTTATAGTTCTGAGTAGCTCTCACATGTGGATTGAAAGCTGACTTTCGAAGTATACCCTTAGCGGGCGGTTTGATTACTAAGTCTGGATTAGGTTTCTCGATCTGTAGCGGATCGGAACCAGACGAAGCTGAGGTTGATGGGTTGGAATTAGAAGATTTTGCTTCCTTACCACCAATAGGACACTTACTTCCATAATCTTGCGATCGTGTCATAATCCTAACATGGGACATCATCATTATGGGCTCTTCCAAGGCATTAGAGGAAGAACCTATCATCTTACTGTCTTGACTCAGAAAATGATCCTTCAAAACAGCAGGTGTTTGAGAACCTTTGACGATTTTCGCAACCTCAGCATGATGTGGACAATCTCTTGTAAAATGCTCCTCATCGTAGATGAGACAAGGATAGCGAGGTTTACGTTTCTCGTCAGTAGATTCAGGTTTATCTGATTTCTCTTTCGAGTTTTGCTTATTCTTTTTCTTGCCTTTCTTCTTACCGCCAGATTTTGATTTGGCCATAGATGATTCTACGACATGGACATCGACAAAAATTTTAGCTGAAGACTCTCCCTTCTGGGAATCTGGTAAAGTTATAATAGGAGAAGAATTCTTGGAATATTTCTTCTTACTTTTGGTATTAACAGTACCAATCATACTGTCAGCGGCATGAGACCCTGAGGGAGGTGCAGTTATTTGATTTTTCTTTGGAAGGCCAGGGATTTTCTCGTGTAAATTAGCCGACTGCGTATAAACTAAGTCAAGGTACTGAGCTTGAGCAATTACTTGCTCTTCGGTAACTACTCCTGCCTTGGCTACATCTTCAGTTATTTTAGGTAATAATGATTTTACAAACCATTCTGCCAAAATTTGGTCCAGGATAAAAACTTTCACTAAACGATGTCAACGTTGCCATTCATGAATATGGTTTGAAATATATGTGGACGTCGACTGCTTTAATGAAGTTAATAACTTTGTTTCATTGTCATATTGGACTGGCAGCTGAAAATGAGTAAGGAAGGAAGTGGCTAACTGACTAAAATTGTAAAAAGAGCCTCATGGCAACTCAATGTACCACTTGGCTACAAGGCCAATCAAAGTGCGTTGAAAAAGATGAAGATGAATTGAATCATCTATAATGGAATTCGATGCACACCAAAGATGGTAAGTCATCACATGATTTGACGGATCTTCTCCTGACTTCCCCTCAAACTTTGGTATATCACTGGGCAACTTATTCAGCATTGGCAGCCAAAACGGAAGATAATTAATGGGATCGTTTGTAAGGCGCGACAAGTCAGGTAAATCCAAAGTTGCTATAAACGGTAACTGACGGTTCAGATCCTGGAAACTTGGGGTCGTAAGAACAGTCCCAGGAGGAGGATATCCAGGATAACTTGGAATCAGATTGGCATTTAGGATATTATATCCTCCTGGAAAACCAGGATTAACCGGACCATACTGGGGTTGTTGAGGTTGTTAATAAGTATACCCAGGGTACGGTTGATATTCATAGGCCAGGCTTTACACAGCAGGACCGAATTGGTATTTTCCCTGGTATGGTTGATAAGTAAATTGATGTTGACTTGTGACAACCGTGTTAGGCCCAGGTTGTCCTACAAGAATCGAAACCGAAGTCTGGATTGTAGGTCCGGACTGAGGTAAAGAGGCTTGAGGAGTTGATACAGGAACAGTAGAAACTGGAGCTGCTGATACTCTAGAAATAGGTGGGGTGGATTGAACAGAGGCCGCAGTAGTTGCAACAAACGTTTGAGGCGGAGTTCGAGGTGAACTAGGCCCAAGCTAATGAACTACCCCAGGTGTAGAAGTTTGAGTAGTAGGCTGGACAGGTTGATGGGGTGAACCAGAAACCAAAGGTTGTCCAGATTGAGATGACAACTACACACTGGGTTGCGAAGTTTGTTGATCCCACACCACGTTCATTCCGGGGTATGGACCCATAACAGGTTGAGCATATTGAGGACCAAAACTAGGTTGAGTGTAAGGTTGATAATTATACGGTACATTTTCGTTCCTTGAAAAAATGATTGACCTGAAGGTGGTTGGAAACCTTGAGGTTGGTATTGACCTTGAGGTTGGTACTGACCTTGCGGTTGGTACTAACCTTGAGGCTGGTACTAACCTTGAGGCACATATTGAAACTGAGGTTGACCTTGAGGTACATATTGATACTGGGGTTGACCTTGAGGTTAATATTGCATCTGGGGTTGACCTTGAGGAAAATGTTGTCCCGTAGGCATGTACTATCCTTGAGGTTGCCCCCCAGGCGGTAATGGAATGCCTTGAGGTTGCCCCCCAGGCGGTATTTGAGTACCTTGCGGCTGCCCCCTAGGCGGTATTGAACTACTTTGACGTTGTGAGTTAGGAGTAGTACCATACCTCATAAGAATCTCTTCGACACTTAACGGTTTAGTTCCGCTATTACGAGGAGATACTACATATTCGATGGGTTGAGGAGATGCTCCTGAAAATGTACCAGATAAAGACTGATACCCAGAAGGAACAGAAGGACCGCCATGTAAAAATGTTTCTGGCGTCTGAGAAAACAAGGATGACTGTCTCGACATATTCAAAGGAGGATAATAACCTCTGGGTGTTGGATGGAAAGGAAATCGAGGTGGTGAAGACGTGAGACCTGGATTTTCTAAAAAGTTAGTCAATGAAATATACCAAGTGTCACCTCTAATGGGACTGTAGAAAATGGATTCACGCTCCCTAAGTTCGATAGCTGGTTGATCTTCGAGGAGGTTTATACCTTCGTCCGGACTTACAAGCTCTTCTATGGAAATGAGTCCAGAAGGAAGATTCTAGGTAATGACACTTTCTACCTTGGGTGAACCAGGACCACTAGAAACAGGAGATGCAAATCCTGAAGATGGAGTAGTAGCAGGTTCAGTTTCAGGTTCAGACATTTCAGGTTCTTCGGCTAATGAACTAGTAGGAGTAATACTACCAGTAACTTTGGAAAATGAAATCAGTTCATAAATATGTTTTGTTGCTTGAACTTGATAATCAGGATGTATGATTAACAAAGACTCTCCGGCCTCCGATGACCCAACTCAACTTTCACTAGGTGTGACAAGAGCTCATAGCCCTTCAAGTTGACTTGGTGTAAATTCGGGAGGCTACCCCCGAAGTCGACGGGATTGTCTCAGTAATTCAACCATGATTAATTATTTAATTACTTCACACGAAAACAAAGAAAATCTCAAGAAAACCACCTAAAGTATCTAAAGAACCAAACAATTTGAAGCACACGCCTAATAAATCTAGGAGATCAAACCACACACAAACAGTATCTTTCTGGATCAAAAACACTAGTTGGTGATGAAATCCAACGTTGAAGAATTCAATACAGAAATGGCGGTTGGAACAGTTACCCCAACAACCTGCTTAATGAAATAGACTGGCACAAGTTTCTCCACTATAACCGTCTCGAGTGAAGATAACCCCCTAGAGACTCCAAGTGAGTCTAGTCGACCTCTTCTTCAGGTACAGTGGGATCTTCCCTCCACCGTCACCTAGGAAAGAATCCTATAGATTATGGCCACTAAGGTTACCAATGGAAACAAATATACCTGGGGGAGCAGTCTATGATCCGATACGCACGCAAGGGCAGAGTAACAAGCTCAATCCCCTTGAAGGCTCCTTGACATAATCTAAGGTTTACCAACAAGTGACCCCAGGCTCCTCGCCAATGGTTAATCCGAGGTTTACCGTTTTTAATACGTGAATATCTTCTATCATTCCCAGTGAGGAAGGATTGATTCCCACACCGGTTCAGATATGATCTCGTGCTTCTCATTTAAGAGGAGCTTTCCCAGAGCATAGATGTAACAATTGGAATTTCTCCCTACCGCAAGATCAACTACTTTTTTGTTTAAACTATCTTGGAGAGTTAATTACTCCCTACTCCAAGATACTAGCCTAAGCTATGTTGGTGAAAAGAGCCCTAGAAAATAAAAATATTGCTAGATGGATTTTAATTAAGCATTAATTTTATTGGTTGTTTCTTAAGTCAATGGGTGCAGAGATGAAATTTTATGGTGTGAAGACTCTAACTCAAAACACTAAAAAATGCACCTAAGATGATAAACAATTCCTTTTCTTTTCAATGAATTTCTAGCTAAGGAAGAGTTGAAAATGCAATGCTTTGAAAATCAAATCTTTCTCTTAACATACAACTGAAAAGAAAAACTTTTTGTCTTTTTCAAAGAACTTCAAAAACGAGACTACTAATCACGCTCACGGAAAATCCCTTTTCTTTTAACAATCAAAAACTACAAGAACAAACAATTCTTTCAAGGGAGCTTTTAACATTTCTGAAAAAACTCTAAAAACTATTGAAAAGAAAATTTTCAACAAGCTTCTATAATTTCTATGAAATACTCAAAACTATAATCTAATCGTGAGATGTAAACAAAATGGATTGAAAAGAAACTTGAAATGTTTTTTAGGATGCTTAACTTAGTTTTTCAGCGAACTAAGGATCAATTTGTTCAGATCAACAAGCTAATCAAAAACACCCAATTATGTTTTAATAAAAAATGAAATTCGAAACTTTCAATCAAGTTTAATCAAAGTTTTGCAAAAGAGAAAAAATGAGATCTAGCTCTCTTCAAGGATAGATTTCATAAACTAGTCAATCTCAGCAAGAAGACCAGAGATACCGGGGTGATCTAAGGCTCTAAGGCTTCCGATCTCTGAGCTATTACGAAGACCAAGCAAAAATCAATCCAACAGGAAAAACTTCTAGAAAATCACTTCAAACGAGAATGCCAATGAAAACTAACTCACAAGGAACTTTTGTCAAGACATGTGTAGATCTGGGCATAAACTAAAAGCTATGGACAAAAACTAAACCTAACTGGGCGGAAAGATCTTAGGTTTTTCAAACTTTTGACAGGGTCCGCAGGCTCCCAGTAGAGCCAAGTGCGGTACCGCTCTGTGTTATACTGTAACAGTGCGGGTCCGCACTGCATCTAACGCAGAAGGTGCGGTCCTCTTCCAAAAATCCGAAAAATAAAAATCA
The DNA here is from genome assembly GCA_000404065.3 of Pinus taeda. Taxonomy (NCBI): domain Eukaryota; kingdom Viridiplantae; phylum Streptophyta; class Pinopsida; order Pinales; family Pinaceae; genus Pinus; species Pinus taeda. Next base: position 149,706 of record APFE030165450.1, read on the forward strand.
AACCAGGATCTAACAAGTACCCAATATCACACACATCAAGGCAAAATCAGAAACCAAAACTCAAGTTTCTCAAGTCAAAGCAAAGACAAATTAAAAACCAAAACCAGTCCCCAGTATGGTCGCCAATTTGTTGGCCGGATAAATCGTTCTTGCGGACAAGACCGATCTCCCTAGTATCAAAGGATATCTAGCAACAAGCAGCACAAGCAAATCTACTTTTCTCTAAACATGTTTCAATTCATAAATGAAAACTAAGAGGTGTAATAGACCCTACCTCAGTCCAACGCTTGTTTGTGGCAGCTTTGTTCCTACAGCTTCAAGCAGTTCCCTTTTAATAACCTGCATACACAAACAAACACACATCAAAGAACACCTGCATAGATAATATAATAAAAACATGTTCATGATGAAGATCAAGGAACTCATAAAATAAAACATTAGAGGCAGTTCATTGACAAAAAAAAACTTGATTGTATTAACTTTATGAATAAAAGAACCTTACAACCTTTGTCTTGATGTTGCACAAGCTCTTTCCAGGGTCCAGCAGGAATCTCCTCTACTTTGACAAGCCTCACTCACTTCCTAAATGAAATGAAAGGTATGTGATCTCTCCTCTCACACGCTCAAAAAGGAAGTCTAATTTCCAGCAGCATTTACCCTCAAGAATCTTCAGCTTTCAACCTCCCCTACAACCAGCCCAATGCCTGAATTCATAGTGCAAATGGAGGAAGTTGCAGGTCCACCATTGAAGGGATAAGTTCCTCCTTCAATGGGATAAGCACCTCATATCATGGAGTTAGCTTCCTTAGTTATGGAATGGATGAACCAAGGTGGAGCGGACTTGCCAGCGTAATATTCCGTCTAGAAGCGTCCAGAAGTGACCCAAGGTGAGTTTTTAAGAGGGAACTCACGCCTTTTTAACTTTTACAGGGGTTCGCACTCATCACTTAACGACAAAGCGGTCAGGTCCGTAGGGGACATGACCATTGGGTGCGGCACTGTAGGCAATGCTAGGAGAAAGTGCGAAACCAGGATTTAAGATATTTTTAAGGTCTTTCTCCCATTTTCAAGGCTTGACATGAAGAGTTGAGGCTTAAGACTTGCAAAGGAGGTATGTATGAGTGGTGATGGACTCACACAAACCGTAGAAAGTCATGGTGACAATTTTTTGTGTAACAATTTCATGCAAGCTCCATGTGTTAGCATGATTTATGGCTTATACCAAGTTGAGTTCAAGGAATTTATGGAAACAACACTCAATCATATCCATTGCCAAACCATCCTAGTATAGGATTGATTCTAGAATCTATTCCAACCATCATTTGTCCACATGGAATTTCTGAGTGGATGCCCGTTGCAAGCTCTAGTTGACGCAGAGTGTAAGGCATGTATTAATTGGTTCATTTTAGTTCATGGGTTGTCCATGAATTTGAAGGTGTTTTATTCTCAAAGCAGTTGGTTGCATTGCACCCCATAATCACCATCTACTTGGGCTATATACACTCCTTTTAGTCTTCTATGTGTAGTGTATCCATTGTGGTTTTGGTTTATCTTTATTTGTGTCACCATACCTCGAGCAAATCTTCGTGTCTAGGTCATCAGTGTAGATCAAGCTCTATCAACTCCTGTGGATTCCAAGCAAGTTCTTCCACCTTTCATGTTCAACTTGAGGCTCACGAGGAAGTTAATTCTTTTTAGGAGTAAGTTCCTTTGCACATTCATGAGGAAATATAATTGATGGAGACTAAAATGCTATAGGAGTAGGGTACCATACATGACTAGGATATTGATGCAAAGTTTGGCAATTGGATCCCTCACACAAAGAGTTCAAGGGCCCATGATACAAAATACTAGAAGACGATTGATTTATATTGTCACCTCAAAACACTTATTGGGAGATTGTTAATGGATCGTGATGAGGCCAAGGAGGGAATTATGCTACAATTGGACGAAATTCAACTTCGACTCAAAGACATCATCTCTAAATTGCATGCCTCTGCTTAACTAGGCCCTATCCACCGAGCTTCAAGTCATACTCCAAGACTTCATCTTCAAGTTGTTCAAACCCTCCATAAGGTATTGTTTTTCGCATTATAAAATTATTTCTTTTATGAATAAGAATATAGTTAATTTTGTATACAATATATAAACCTTTCAACGCACTCTCCTTGATATAATTTTTGGTTTGAAAATAGCAAGCTAACCCCACAAAAAATTGCATAATATTTCATCTTTTTAATTAATAGAATTTCTAACTTTAAAAAATAATATCAACAATAAATATTAAAAAAAATCAAATACTCTGTAAATATGAAAAGCTATGTTTTTTAAATTTTGATTAATAAAATTACATCAGGCACTTAAATTTATGTCATGCTTTTTTTAAATTAGTCAAATAATCGATTTAATTTTTTTCTTTTTATCTCTGGCCGCGTGCTACCATCCAATCGAAAGAAAAGCTATTTTATGAAAGGTACAAACTGAGAAGCTACGGATGCATGGGAGGTCTATATCTCTCCACGTGGAGTTAAAAATAAATGATGACGTGGGACAGTTCAGCAAAAACAATTCTTCCAGCCCCACGAGGAATCACGTGAGATATCTCTCCAATCAAACAAAGCATGGCGCTGGGCGTTGAGATATCTACCCACCCGACCCTCACCGCCCCTCATTAATCATATGAATATTCTAATTTTACACGGTGAAAACAGCGGCTAACTTTTGACTCTGAAAACAGCGGCGGATAGCGGGAAGAAAAAACGGTCAACCAGAGTAGGGACAGCAAAGTTGGGAGCGCAGTCTAATTATTTTCAATTATGTTTTTTTGTTTTTTTAATAGAGAATTTTATTGTTTTTAAAATGTTTTAATATATAAATATGATATAAATGTAATAAATTATTTATAATAAATATCATAACATTTATTTTATCATAACTAAAATTAATTTTTATAAAAATAATGAAATTAAAAATTAATTGAAATAATAATAATAATATTAATTAATGATAAACATAATTAATATAAGTTAACATTTATTTTATCATAATTAAAATTAATTTTTATAAAAATAATAAATTATAAAATTATTTGAAATAATAATAATAATATTAATTAATGATAAAACATAATTAATATAAGTTAAACATATGTATATGTTAAAAACATGTAAGATCATTTTGTTTATTTGAGTTTTTAATGATGAGTGGTGAAACCACATTTGAATATCAAAAAAGTTGCCTATACCATTTATTCAAAAACTTATCAACATGATTACACCATGTGGAAATATACATAAATAAATGTAATAAGATTTTTAATCATGGAGATTTACCCCAATTTATCATGGAGATTCTTAATTTGTAAACAAATTTTGTTACACTAGGATGAGTTAATTGTTCATATGACTTTTTTTTTTTAATTAATGAATTAAATTAAAAAGGAAAAACATAACTGCTTTGGAAATATATCTGATACTTTTATTTGTGTATACTGCCAAAAATATTCCATAGAGGTCACATCCTTACCATCCCTCTAATAATTACTGATAATATGCATATCTATATGCATAGTTAATTTTTTAAAAGAATTATTTACAAATTCAAATGATATAATATATTTTTTTTTATTTTTTTGACATAGTGGAAAACCCTATCATAACTTAGTTGTCAAACGAGCATCTGGTTGCTATCCAAGAATGAATGTTGATTCATCACTATTATTCAAGGAAAAGCAAACCACCTGAAATCATAGGCTGGTGGTTCATAAGGGGGTAGGCTTTTGCTCCTGCCACGCTATTAACCTATTTTAAGGAGGTAGGCTTTCGCTTCTGCCACATGCCTATTCTGCTATTAACCTATTTCCTTACAACTAAGAAAGACAAACTCTTAGAGAAACAAAAGTAATTTTAGGGCATACTGAAAACCTTATAATATTTTTTTTATTTAAAATATGTTTTGGAATATATAAATAAATTCAAAAAAAAAAAACCATTCAACTTGGCCACAATTTTGTTGGGAAAATCAATTTTCACCAATCATAGGAATGTTTAAATCAAATTTTTGATAGTGGATATGGATTCAACACTGTCAAAAACCATAAGGGCACCCAAAATCATGAAGACTGACAGTTGTAACCTAGATTTCCCAAAATTCATGTGCAATGTGAATTTCCACTTTTTTTAAGGCAAATTTATGACCTCCTTATACTAGTTCATAATTTTTTACTTTGAGTGCGCAAACCCCTGCAGTTGATATAAAATATGGTAATTTTTTTTTTTTTTTAATTCTAGTTAAAATTATAAAAATTTAAGATTTTTAAATACCTTTGGAATTTTAATAATATTAAATCTATTTCCACATCAAAATATGACTTAAACATTTCCACCTTTAAAAAAATCTAACTACAATAATCGAACAAAATTTTCTCCTACAAAAATAATAAAAATAAATTAACTAAAAATAATAATAAAATAAATAAATAAATTCAAATAGGAAGACCGTATCTTTTCGAACGAATCTCTTTATTGGCACCATTCTCGATTTCACGTTCTTTGGCCTGAGGCTCTATCTTTATTTTGGAATCATTATGACGGAATCGCAATTGTACTTTTTTAAGGGACAAAAGTCCTAATGAGCCACTTGGTAGGGAATTTGTTTTTGACACAACAGGGAGTGGATGTGAACAAGGGAGACATTTATAAGATAAGTACATGGGAGATGTGATTTTATGGTTTCCATCATAGGAGGGAAGTTGTATTTATATCTATATATAGTTATTGGATTTTATTTTAGATAATTTAATTAATTTTATCTATTTCAAAATTTGTAGGAATTAATTTCATTTCTATTTTATTTTATTTTGAAAAATTAAGAATTTTAATTTAATTATTAATAATTATTAGGTAAAGCATAGTTTAATTGGGCTTAAATTTTAAGTCGAAATTTTTTTATAAGATTTTGATAAAATGTAACAATTTTTTTGAATTATGGGTTATAACTCTCAAGTTTCAATTTTTTTGCTATTGGAGGAGTGTTTGATGGTGTTGAATCCATTTCTACCATCAAAAACAAGATTTGCACACTATTACTATCAGTTTTTTTGTAAAAAAATTGGTTGGATTCCAATGATTTTTGTTGTGGGGGCAAAATTGACGCGGCTATAGACATCTTAATAGTTTTGACAAATTAAAAGTTAATATTTACCTTCAAAGTCGCAATGCATTTTTTTCTCTTTTAATTGAATTGATTACTTAAAACAAGTGTCATGTAAAATGAGTCATAGTTTTTTTTGGCATGTGGTATTGTGACAAAGCCTATTTACATATTGAGAATCTCTATGGTTAAGAATCTTGTTATATGTTTTTTTAATGTATATATATGTTTAATTTTTTTAATAATAATAATAATTTAAAATAAGTTATAATTTAGTTTTTTTAGCAATGTTATTTGTATTATGAAGTAAGTATTTTGATGTTTATCATAGATTTATGCCTATTAGGGTTTATTGACCATTTAATTTATATAGTTGCACTAGTATATTAGAGGTTTTAGAATTTTGGTATTTTCTATTTTGAAAAATTAAAATTGCAAAACAATATATATAATAAGTTTAATGAAATAACATAACTACATTTACTTTATGATTATGATGGTCTTATGATGGTTTATTAAATAGATAATTATATTTGTTTTTTAATAAGCATCAAATTATAAAACAATTACGAGTATAAGTTTAAAAAAATACATTGATGTGCTTCTTTTTAACAAAAAAATCATCAAATACAATTTTCCAATTATATTTGCAAATAAATAATAAAGTTGCACATGGGAGAACATGCTAAGCATATAGCATATATAAATTTTCATTAATGATGAAGAACATGAAATAATATGTATGGACTTCAATGATTTCAGTGAGCATTAAATAATATGAATAAAAAAAATAAAAAAACTTCATTATTTTTACACACAATCAACCAAAAATACATTTTAAATTGAAACTCAAATATATAAATATATGTCACAAATAATTAGTTCATATATTTCAAAATTCAATAATTAAACTAAGTGAAATGCTAACTATGCAAAAACAATATTAATATATGAAAAATAACATGAAACCATTTAAAAAGAAAAGTGGATAGCAGTAAGAAAACGCCAAAATCATACGCCAAAATCATAGTTGGTTGGTCACTGTCACCTGCATTTAATTCAATCCTCGATTCTGGAAGAGCCAACAAAATTGAATGTGGCACTGTGCACAGTTGAACAAGCTGCCAAAGTTCAGATATTTTGTTGCAGGCTCACTGGTTAAACACAAGTGGATTATCCCAAAATAATATATTTTATAAATTTTTAGTTTTTTAAGGTTTTGATATGACTATTTCTCGATCTGCCATAGTTTTTAAAGATTTATTGAAGTCGCCGTCTTCTTAAAATTTTCCTTTTAAGGGACCTGACATCTTCCTGAATATATCTATTTTAATGCCACCATCACTGCCATGTCACCTTGGCTTTCAAGGGAGAATCTATTTCCACTTTTATTACATAATTAATGAGCCTTGACATGCGGGGGCGATAGCCAGATAAAATGCCCGCGGTGATGACCACCAGAGAAAAAAAAACAGCGCCCGTTATATCTGGCTATCGCCCCAGCATGTCAAGGCTTATTAATTATGTAATAGAGGTGGAAATAAGATTCTCCTGGCCTTCAAAGATCTCTCACGTGACTCCCCTTTGTTTCGGAGTCACGCGTTTGTGCCTTTTTAGAGGACAACATTCTTCGAGGATCACAAATTAAAAGAATTAGAATCATTTATTTTTTATTATTTTTGTAACAAAATTTTATTAATTTATTAACTACTTATTATAATATTAAGTAAATAATGATCTCATATAAATAGGCGAAACCCATTAATTTTTTTAAAATAATAAATTTTAAAAAATTATAAAATAATAATGAAAAATTATAATTAAAAATAAACAATAAAAAAGGTAAAAAGAAAAAGGTAAAGAAATTAGGAAGAGGGGATAAAAGAAACTAAGAAGGAACAAAGAGAGAAAAATTAGGAATAAAAAAAGAGATTCAATAATCACTTATTTTTCAATCATCATTTTTATTAAGTGATTTAGACTTTTTTTTTTTTTATTTCAATAGGCTCCCCTCTAAATTTACGGTGATGAAAATGATCAATCCTAGCAAAGAATCCTCAATAGTAATGTGGTGCTTCTCTTCTCATCCTTTTTAGCCAAGGCTTTCTCAAATATAATAGGAATCACAAAAACCTAAATTCAAAAAATTTACTATATTTAATAATTTTTTGATTATTTGTTAATTTTTTTGGGAAAATCAAGTCTTAATTTTTTAAATCTAAATAATTTGTTTACTTTATTTTTTAACTTTAATTTTTAACTATTTTCGTGAACCTTTAACGGACCACCTCTTTTATAATAACTATTTTTCATCTTAGTTGCATTTTATACTTTACCATTATTTAAATTTGAAATTGTGAAATAATTGCTATAATATATTTATATTATTACTTAAAATATATATTATATATATATATAATATATTATATCTTTTTCTTTTTAAATTGGCTGAGAATATACATCGTTATAATGTAGGAATTAGAGTAAGTATAACATCATCATAATTATATTTTGTTTTTATTTAATTAATTAATTAAAGTTATTTTTGGTGAATGAGGGCAAGGAATTAGAGCAATGTTATAGTATTAAGAAAATATTGGTTTTTTAATATTTATGTTTATAATTTTATGAATTGTATTATGTAATTTGTTTATATTTTTAATTAAGTATAAGAATTTGTTTAATTTTTTTATGAATTGTATTTGTAATTTGTTTACGTTTTTGATTTATTATTAGAATTTATAATATTTTTAATTGTATTTGTTTTATATTTTTAAGGATATATATTGCATTCATTCATAGACGTTGATACTTGAAGTGTTTCCTCTTTTTAAGTTATGAGTTAAAGATATTTTCTTAGTGTTATTCTTTCTAGCTTTTTTTCTCTCTAATACCTAGAGGAGTCAACAAGTGAGATGGTTTAGTACTTGCCTGACCCTGGGTTGTAATTTCATACTTGCACGAGTCAAGGTTGGAATTTTGTACTTACATGACACGCAATTGATTATTCTTTATTTCTAATACCTGGAGGAATCAACAAGTGGGATGGTTTAGTACTTGTGTGACCCTTGGTTGGAATTTCGTACTTGCATGACACAAGTTTGGAATTTTGTACTTACATGTCAGACAATTGATTTCAACCCCTGCCACTAGGCCGATTTGGTATTCACATGACATGGGGTGACTCTAGGTGCCTATGCATGACACAAGTTTGAAATTTTGTACTTACATGTCAGACAATTGATTTCAACCCCTACCACTAGGCCGATTTGGTATTCACATGACATGGGGTGACTCTAGGTGCCTATGCACACCCCTTTTTGCATGAGACAAGTTTGGAATTTTGTACTTACATGTCAGACAATTGATTTCAACCCCTGCCACTAGGCCGATTTGGTATTCACATGACATGGGGTGACCCTAGGTGCCTATGCACACCCCTTCTTGCATGACACAGGTTTGGAATTTTGTACTTATATGTAAGACAATTGATTTCACCCCCTGCCACTAGGCCGATTTGGTATTCACATGACATAGGGTGACTCTAGGTGCCTATGCACACCCCTTCAGTAAACACTGATAAATCAAGAGGATTTGAACCTTGAACCTCTCGGTACATAACGCTTCATTGTCATATATATATCACCAATTGCATTACGTCCCTAGGGGCTTCTCCATATTATCCTTTTATTTTTCTATCAAATGGACAAAAAATAAAGATATTGAGTCAAAATTGAAGAAAACATGACTTTTGCAGTGGTTCTTAAATAACAAGTTGAAAAACATATTATAAGTATGCATGAGTAATATAAATACACAAACTTCTATATTTTTCATGTTGTTTCACATTATTAAAATACAATCAACGTAACTTAGATAATTGTAAAATTTTCACTAAAACAATATAAATTTTGTAGATTTTTATTTACTAAAATATATACATATTAATATTTCTTTTTAAGGACCCGAATGCGGGTGTCATTAGGAGGTAATAACTAGGTGTTAGTGATGAAGCATGCACAGTCGGCAGCTGGAAAGCTTACAGGTGAAGCTAGACGGGGAGAGGACGGTATTAATTGCTCTGCATTGAAGGCAAGTCCTAAATCTTTAATGCAAGCACGCGCTCACGGCACGCAGAGGGAGTTTATCAGGATGGAGAGCCCGCTTATGATCTCATTCGCTCTGGTTTTTCTGGTCTTCATTTGCTCTGGTCCTCTCAGGATAAGCCGCGGTGATCGCCAATGGTGGTCCTGCTCTCAGGGGCAACCGCCTTCGATTCGGAACGATCCCCTGCGGATTACCTCGAGGACGTCCATTCCGTTGCTCGACGCTCCTGCTGAGAGCTCTAATTCGGATTTAGCCTTCTGTCTTCGGAGTTTCAAGTCTGTCCGTGGCATTCACCCTGTTAAACATCTGGTTTCCGCTACTGCTGGGGAGGTCTGGGTTGGGTATTGGATCCACTCAATTGAGGTGGAGAATTGTAGGTTAGGCGAGTCTCCTTCTGGGGTACGCAGAGTCTGTGTGTCGCATTCCTCCGTCGGGTCTTCCTTCTGGGTCCATTCAAGTCCTTAGGCGTTTCCCATGAACCCACAGTCTGTAAGCCTGGTCATTCTGGTGCCTCGTCTGAATATGGCACCCCATCGTAGAGGCACTCCCAGGCGTGGGAGGAATTAGGGATTCCGGGGAGGGTCGGGGGGGAGGGGCAGCTCTGAACCTCGTCGCATTTTTCCATTAGTAATGGCCTCGCCCTCCTCGCCACCCTCAGACGAGTCTGGTCCCTCCCTTACCAGTTCATTGCACTCTGCTAGGTTCACATTCAAGAGTTGGCTCAATAGACCGCTTATCTCGGCCTTAGTCACGGTCATCTTCTCTGAGGAAGAAGACGACCTAGTCAGCTCTGTTCCTGCCTCAATGGAAGATTCGTCGTCTCAGAGCAGAGGGGCGGAAGATGTTATCAAAGTCGCCACGGAGCTGCACGAAGAGGATGGTCAGGAAGAGGATAGCACCCAGCGGGACTCTCCTCGGGAGAACATCATTCAATGCGAGCCAGTGAAAAGTTACAAAAATATCCTGCACCTTAAATTACCCCCGTACGGCAATCTGATGGAGGTGGAAGACGGGGTGATGGTCACATGGGAGCGCGCCTCGGATCCGGTCAACGAAAATGTTAATGATGAACCCAAGTAAGTTCCAGCTCATTTGTTTGCAGCTACGGGATAGCAATCTAGTTTTGAATCTCCAGGAATCGCGGTTTATCTCAGGGGGCTCGTTACAGAACAATTCCAGCTGAAGCAGCTCATATGCAGGATTTTTGTTCGGTCTCTCCTTTCATGTAACCATGCTATGTATAGTCATCAGTTTTGTACTGGTTCGTTTTGGGTCAATTTAAAGATGTTCAAGCTTTTTGGCTATGACCACAGCTTCTGTAAACAGACATAGTAGCAATTTTTGTAAAAGTTTCTTGACAGAGAGATTGCTATGACTCCCTCAGAGGTTTAATCCTCTCTGAACATACTCTTTTTCTTTTTAATATTAATAGCTTAGTCTTTACTCAGGAAAAATATATTTCTTTTTAAGGAATATTTTTTGCATTTAAACATAATACTTAGTGTCAATTTGTCAATACTAATTACAACATATAATTTAATAAAAATATTAAATAAATTAATTAAGTTAAAGATAGACTAATAACCTCATACATAAACGTCAAAACACCTAACTACCCTAACTAACCTATCAATACATATCTACTCAAAATATACAACAATATAATAAAATAACACCAAACACTCAAGGAAACACCATGATTTCGTGTGCTATCATTCCACTTCATTAATTAACCCGACCTTTACGGGGAAAGACAGAAAAACAACTCAGTAAGGGACCCCAGACTCACCAATTGCTAGATGAGACTATATATATATATTTTTTTTATTATTAAGGGAAACGTGAAATAAAACCATGTTTACTTTTATTATTATTTATTTATTTATTTTATTATATTTTATTTTTTGAATGTCATTAAAATATTGATATGTAAGTGTTCATGACATTATATAAGTGATTTTGTAATATATATAAAAGTAATAACTTATTATTATTGATATTGTGAAACTAATAGTTAAATTTGATTGGTATTTATGTTAATTATTTATTATATATTAGTTTATATTCATTTTAATTTTATTTTAAAAGATTTGCACTTCAAAATAATTTTAGATATTTAGTAATCTTGAATTAAATGGATCTAGGTTAGTCTTTCCCGTTTTAAATAAAATATATTCCATATGAATTACTATAAGTCAGCGACTTATTTTTATTTTAACTTATAATTATTTTAACTTTTATCTTTATTATTTTGTTGACATAACATAATAAGACATGGCAAAACAGGACATCACAACATCTCTTCCATATTAATGATTTTAAAAAACACACAATATTATTAATGTACATTTAATTTAATTTTTAAAACTGTTAAGTTAATGACTAAATTGCAAATTTATATATATATATATAATGTCTATATATAATCATATGAAATAATATTTATAAAATTTAATTGCCATTTTTATTTAAATAAATCATATGTGTGAAAGCTTATAGTTAAATTAATGAAAACACTACAAATATACCTTATTCCATGTCATATTGACTTCTGAATCTTGAAGCCTTTCTACAAAATTAATAATTCATTTGTTCTCATAAGTCATGACTTTACTCCTTTTTAATATTTTCCATTCACTTATTTTGTCTACTAACTAATATTTTTTTTTAAATTTAAACATGTAAAATGTCCAAAATATTTAAATTCTTGAGACTTGGGATAGTTACCACTTAGAGGAGAGAAAATAATGGAAATTCTACTTAGCCATGGAGTGACTATAGAATTGAATTAAAACATAAAACGAAAATTGGAACCTCTTATTTGATTCTTCTAAGAATTCAAATAGTGTATTAATTATTATGTTAAATTAATTTATTGAATTTTATCAAAAATTCAAAATAATATGATATGTTAAATGGAATAAAAATTATCCATTAAATTTATACTATCATAAAAAATAGTTTAAATAAAATATTTAAATGGTTTATATTGCAAAATCTTTTTAATAAAGAATTTATTCAAAATTGAAAATTTTAAATTTTAAATAAATTAAAAGGTTCAAAATTACTATTGGTTTATTATTTCAAATTTATATTCACCAAAAATTTATATCTCAAGTTATATATATATATAATATATATGATAAATATTTTATTAAAATTAGTATTATCATATAGATTAAATGGCTAGCAATTTTATTTTTTTAATCGGGTAGTGGATATATTAGAATCTTGTTCTTAATGCTAAAGTGTGGATTATAAAGGGTGAGTCTAAAACGATAAGTGCCGAGGAGCCTTGCAAGACCATGGCATTTATGATTAGCTCACGTCTTTTCTTAGCTGCAACTATGTGATCAATTTCAAAGATTTTCCTAGGCTTGTGGGTACAAACAAACTGATTTAACAGAAAGCAATAAAACATGACAATGTTCTAAATTAAGGGATTGGTTCCCATATTTCTTGTCCGCTTTTGAGCAAAGCACTAGCCGAAAGAAGGGATGCTTTGTTAGCTTCAGTGTCGACCTCTTTATTATTGGCTCTCAACACATGATAGAATTTTAAATTCTGGAAAGAATCACCAAGGTCTGAATTTTTGTGAATTAGCCTTGCTAACCTTAGGTCCTTTGGCTTAGAACGAGTCACCATAGTATTAATAATAACATGAAAGTCTCCAATAACATTAACCTCCCTGATGTTTAGCACTTTCAGCATCTTGAGTCCTTGATAAAGAGCCAAAGCCTCTGCTTGGATGCTGGAAGCGATGCCCAAGCCCCAGGCGAAATTGTAAATCCTAGATCCAGTTGGGTTAAAAATAACTCCTCCAGCACCAGCTCTTCCAGGATTGCCCTTAGCAGCCCCATCAAAAAATAGAGAGTGCCTCTGATGGTTTGCAATCCATCCCTGGAGCTCGTTTGTTGTAGCCCTTATTTGCCAAGCTTTTGGGAGGGAGATGCTCTTTCCCAAATATTGGAACTGTAGATCGAGCGAAGAGCCCCAATTTTTATCTTGTTGAGTGAGATTTAAATCATCTTTGTGGTCTCTAGGGCACTCTTTTAACTGACATTTAATTTTAACTGCCACTAGCTTGACGTCTTGCTCACAGTTTCTGAAAATCGTTTTGTTTCGCTCAAGCCAGATCTGCCAGCAAGTAATTTTAGGGAGGATAAACCAAGCAGCTCTGATAATTTTGTTTTTTGGAGAAGGACCAGGGTACCTTTGCAGCCATTTGTCAAAAAAATCAGCAGTGGAGGAAGGCAACTCGAAGCTAGCACTCAAAGTATTCAACAGTGTGGACCAGATCTGCAAAGTGAAGGAACATTCTAGCATCAAATGAGAAACACTTTCCTGATTTACCTTGCAAAGTCTGCACCTTGATGGGCCGTGGAAGTCACGATTCTGCAGATTGTCGTCATTCAAGATTTTGGAGTGGCATAATAGCCAATTGAAAAAATCAATTTTTTGCAGAGAGGGGTGGTACCAAATCCCTTTCCAAGGCTCTGGATTCCTGGCCACATGGGGGCGCTCGCATAGCTGGGCGTATCCCTGAGCAACGGAATAACCACCAGCCTGCACACCCCAACCTTTAGAATCCCTGCTTCGCATCCGCATTAGGGCCAATCCGTGAAGCTTGGAGAGCAGTTCCTCGCGTTCTATAGCCAAATCTGGGGGCATTTCAATTTTCTAGCCAGCCCAGCGTGAATCCTGCCAGGCTGAGATATCCCACAGGGAACGCATTCCAGCATCATTCATCCAACTGCGCAACGCATGGAGAGAGGGACAGTCTCCCAACGACTCATTGTTCATAATTATGTCTGTCCAAAGGTTGATCCTTTTTCCATTGCCAGGGACCCAGAAGGCATGAGTATTTATAAGCAGACAGGCTTTTGAACAGAGCTTCTGGAAGGGTGAGTTCAAGAGCGGTAGAGGATGGTCTAGACAGCAAGAATGCTTGCCCTTAAAATATTTTTTCCAAAGAGCTATATGAGCCTAGCCAGGGTTAGGAGCAATAATTCTCCAAATGAGCTTAGCTCCCATGGAGATATTTTGATATCCAAGATTTTTGAAATTCAAGCCTCCTTCCAAGAGCGGTTTGGAGATGGAATCCCAGTTGACTAATGAAAACTTTTTCTCATTTTGCTTGCCCCCCTTCCAAAAAAAATTCTGAAAAATCTCCTCCATTTTTTTGAGAATCCTGGAGGGAGCAAGAAGAACAGAAAACTGAATAAGGGAAGACTATTAAGCATAGATTTAATGACGACAGACTTACCAGCAATGTTGAGCCAGGAAAAGCCCCAGGCAAGTAGCTTGTTCTTAAATTTCTCTAGTTGGGGAAGCCAATCTCTGTTGAAGACTCTTTTAAGAAAAACAGGAAGTCCCAAATACTTGAAGGAAGTTCAGTTTGAGGAGGCTGCAAAACCAAAGGTGCTGGAAATGGAATTGAGCATGCTGGAAGTGGTGTTCCAGCAATAGATATGGCATTTTCCATTATTTAAACTGCTTCCCTAAATCAGACAAAACTCGTCCAAGACTCCTTTAAAATTGGAGGCTATGAGCACAGAGGCAGCTCCCAATAACAAGGTGTCATCCACAAAGAGGGCATGGTTGATGTTTTTAACACCTCTTGCTATACAGAGCCCAACAATTTCCTGATCCATCATTTTTTTGTCTAAATAGAAGCTGAGGACAGAGGCTTGAAGAAAAAACAGAAGGGGTGAGAGTGGGCACCCCTGCCTGAGCCCTCTCGTGGCTTTGAAAAAGTCAGCAGCTCTGCCGTTTCCTAAAGGAGCGATCCAAGGCTCCGAAATGTAGGCCTAAATCCAATTTATAAAGTTCTCCCCAAATCCAAATTTGTGTAAGACTTTCAGCAAAAAACTGTGCTTGACTCTATCAAAAGCATTTGCTAAATCAAGCTTGACAACCATACCTTTTTCCTTGCGACTCATACTTGAGTGGATTGCCTCTTCGACCAGCATGTAGTTGTGCACTATCTGTGTCCCTTGAATGAATCCTCCTTGGTTTTCCGGAATGACTTTGGGGAGGATGAGCTTAAGTCTATTATCAATAACTTTAGTAATCAGTTTATAACCGATGTTACATAGCGATAGTGTTGGCTCCTTTCTCTTTGGGAATGAGAGCAAGAAAAGCAAAGTTCGTGCTGCCTCCGATTTTCTGACAAGCTTGGGACTTGATAACCATTTTGTATAGGTCTTTTTCCACAATCTGCTAACAAGATTGGAGGAATCTAGCTGTAAATCCATCCGGTCCAGGGGCTTTATCCGGGTCCATGGCGAAGAGGGCATCCTTGACTTCATTCTTAATGACTTTAACTTCAAGAAGGTGATTCATTTCAATAGTAATCAAGGAGGGAACCAAGTTAATCATATCAGAGCTTTGGTCCAGATTTTTATCTTCGCTATATAGGCTTTGAAAGTGAAGAGAGGCAACTTTTTTGATTCTTGCATTGTCTTTATGAGTAATAGTGCCATCTTTGATTTCAGAAATGGCATTGGTACATTTCCTTGCCTGATCTTGTTTATGGAAGAAGGAAGAGTTCCTGTCCCTTGCATTAAGCCAAAGACTGCGTGATTTAATTCTCCAGTACTCTTCTTCTGCTAGACAAGCCTTGTGGAAGTTTTGCTGGCGCTGGGCTTCTTTGTCTAGAAATTCTTTAGTTATATCAGCTGTTTCAGCATGGAGGTGGTGATTTTCCAGACTGCATTGAAGATTTTTTCTTTCATTTGTTGGATTGGGCAGAGTTTTAAACCAGGTTTTTAAAGCCCTTTTCACTCTTTACCGGCTGCATCCATATGTCCTTAACTAAATGCATGAAGTCTGATTCATTAGTCCAGAGCGGGCTGAATCTGAAGGGGATTGGTCCTAGGTCAAGCTGAGACACTAGTTCCAGCTTGATGGGTTTATGATCTGAAGTGCTGCAAGGGAGAATATGAACTCTAGCCTCTAACCCAAGAAGAAGAAAAGAGCTTTGAATTAAGAATCTATCCAATCTAGCAACAATATGACCAGGGCCAATTCTTTTGTTAGTCCAAGTGAACTTACCAGAGATTGGCTTGATGTCCAGGAGGTCCCAGTCCTGCATAAGATCCTTTGCCCATTCCCTTTCTGGATCTCGAACAATGTTGCCTCCTCTCTTGTATGTTGATAAGAGAGTAAGATTGAGATATCCTGCTATGATGATATTCTCCGGGTTAACTAGATCTGCTTGGGTTCTTATGGAGTCCTAGCAGGCCTTTTTTTCCACAACATTCACAGGGATGTACACGTTGAAGAGGCTGATAATCTCTTTTGAGTCTAAGTGTTGTAATTTTAAGAGTAGCTAGTGAGTATTGAGGGTCTCGGAAACGAATGAGAATTTTCTAACGTTCCAAAGAGTGGCCAGCCCTCCGGAAGCCCCTTGAGTTGAGATAGCTTTCGTCTCACATTTGCTCCAAAATTTCTTACTTGCCTGAAGGAAGACAGAGTCTTCCAGTTTGGTCTCCTGGATGAGAAGTATGTCAGGAGTTTCTGTTCTTATTAAACTTATGATGGTTTCTTCTTTGATTTTGCTCCCCATACCTCTACACTTCCAAGAGACTATCTTCATCATTTGAATTCTGGTTGGCTCCCTTGGAGCCTTGGGGCTGGTTTCTCGCCATCTTTGCTTTTGATGCTAGGAGCTTCTCAAGGGTTGGCTGGCTGTCTTGAAGTTTATCCTTAAAAGTTTCCTGCTCTCTTTTTTCTCGGTCTGATTTGCGGCCTCTTATGGATCTCCTTATCGAAGCTTGGGATTCTCCTATTTCCCCTTCTTCCTCTGCGCACTCCGAATCATGCTCCTCTTCCTCTACTACGATGGTGTTTCCTTTGGAGCTCTCAGCTATTGCTGAAACACCACTTTCAGCCATTGCCTCTGTTGCTGGAACACCACTTCCATCTTGATCAACTCCATTTCCAGAACCTTTGGGGGTGTCTTTGGAGGGAGGGGTTGATTTTTGATTTTTTGGTTCCTGAGTTTCCTCTATTTGTGAGCTTAGAGGGGCAAATTTGTTTGCTTGATCCTTTATGGGAGGGGGTTGCTGAAGGGGGGCCTGAGGACCACTTCCGTTTGGACCAGCCTGCTTTTGGGTTTTCCTGGCGTGCTTGACCTGATTCCAAGCTTCTTCTTTACCCTTTTTTGGTTCCACATTGGTTGGGCAACCTCTGGCGAAGTGGCTGTAGACATGACATTTTCGGCATTTGAAAGGCAACTGCTTGTAGTCTAGCTTCTACAAATGGGACCAGCTTCCTACTTTGATATCGATGGCTTCCGGGAGACCCGCCTCTAGGTCTACTTTTATGCAGATACGAGCACAATCATATTGATCTTTGTTGTTTGCCCTATCTATGAATTTCCCAAGGGCATTTCCGATGTGTTTCAGCGAGTCCCAGTTCCAGTAATGCACTGGAAGATTAGGAAGTCTAACCCAAACAGGGACAGCCGAAGGGACATCGACTGCAGGGTCGAAATCCGGCATCCACTGTTGAGATACAAGCCCTGGGGACCCATGAAATAGGGGCCATTCTGGAAGATCAGATCCTTGTCCTCCTGTGAGGTGAATTCGAAAAGGAAATACCCTCGTCCTAAGAAGTAAGAGGTGACGCTGCTCTTGATCAAAGGAGCCCAGTTTCTGTTTACCTAGGACTCAGTGGTGTTAGGGGAAGGCCATAGACCGGTGAACTGGCCAACAAGAGCCCGCTCAGCTAAGGAGAGGGCAACTTGAATCGGGGTTTCTGGCGACAGGGAGATTTTATGAATGTCTTCCAACCTCTTGATAAACTTGGCTACTTCGTTGTTCTTCTTCTGCGGCAAGCCGGCCAAGAGCTGAGAGAAAGCTTTGGCAGATGAACGCAGGCTTGCCTAGGGCGAGCTCGGGACCTCCATGAGGGCGAGCCCAACTAAATTGTCCCGCCCAACAGAAGACGGGTGCTCTGAATTGCAGAAGCTCAAGAAGGAACGTTGAGAAGGAGTGCAGAGGGCCCAAAGCCACAGGCCGCAGAGCAGCAAGGGCGCAACTAGGGTTTCATGGCTGCTCCAGAGCTCGGGCGATCCTCTGAGTTTTCCCAATGGCTAGCAAATGTTAATAAGCATTAATCCATAATAAATTTGAAAACATTTACTTTATTATACATCTCTAAATTATTAATTTTTAAGAAATCATATAAATTAACAAAATTATAACTTTATTTAAATAATTATTATTAATGATAAAAGGAACTAATTGCCTTAAGAAATGTTGTAATGTTATGTAAAAAAAATATAAACATTTTAAATTGGTAAAAAAAATAAAAATGAAAAATAAGTTCAAAAGGTTAGCTTAATTGGTCAAGTTCTTTTGTTAATGCACCTTATTAATGAAAATTCACATGTCAATTCTCCTCACTATTTTATTAATAAACCTAGTTTCTAACTTCACTTTAGATAGAGCTGCCCAAATAATTTCAAAATATTTACATCATGGAGCTTGAAAATTACAATTTGTCTCCTATCGCTAAAATGCGGACCAACAAATTCTGTGAGAATTTTAGTTTAGATAAAGGGATAGAAAAACACTGAAATAACCGGGGATATGATTTCCCCGTATCTCACGATATTGTGAAAAGGTGAAAAGGGTCTACTTAGGGAAGCTTGGGTTCGACGGCAGAGCGAGTTGCGCGATGACATCGATCAAGCTGTCCAGCCGAAACCGTTCCTGGTAACCAGCTAAGAGCGACACGTGTCCACAAAATATCTGGCCCAACTTTCATTGGATTTTAATCCACAAATATGGACGCACTAGGTCTCCGTTATTTGACGGGAGAGCGACGACAGTGATCAAGCTATCCATCCCAAATACGAACCCGGTTACTGTTCCCAGTAATCACTGAAGAGCGACACGTGTGTGCAAAATATCTGCCCCAATTTTCATTGGGCTTTTATTCTGCAAATATGGACGCCCTACATAGTATGTTGGTTGGGCTTGGCGGAGAGACATACAAATAATAGGTGGGCGGAGGCATTATCAGCCGCCAGCACAGAAAGACGGCAGGTTGATTAGACGGCAGATAAATTATCAACGGCGAAAGAGAAGGGAGCAGGGAGACGAGTCGAGAGGTTTGTTTGTGTCAATATGAGGGATTGGAATTTGGTTTCACCTGTTAGGCTTAAGCGTTGGTAGAGGGGAATCGATACCCCTTTCTTTGCTCATGGGAACATTAGCTTTACCTCCAGGTTTCAGGTTCCATCCCACGGACGAGGAACTTATCTCCTGCTATCTCAAGGGCAAACTCAGTCATGGCCTTAAAGAAGCAGAGATCGAGGTTATTAGCGAGGTCGACCTTTACAGAAACGAGCCCTGGGATTTGCCTGGTAACTTCAATTTTATTTTCCTGATCGACAGATTTATGGGATCTCGCTAAGTAGTAGTAATTTGATTATGCTTTTGAAGTAATCTCTCTTAGGCATTAGTTCTCATGGCGGCTGTAGCGAAATTTTAGACTTACATTTTGACCCATAAATTGGGGGTTAGCATATGGTAGACTTTTAAGTGGAATTGCGAGCTGAGATGATGGCGGTAACTGCAGTCTTTTGTAAAATGATGGTCAATGGGTTGCATTTCTGGTTCCTGTTCACAGGTCATGTTAAAGTAGATTTCAGTATTAACCTACCTGTTAATGAATTTCACTCACTAACTTAAACCCTGGTAACTCTAGGTTTTAGGAACAGAGAATCTAACTGCAGGTTATAGTAACATAGGATATAACAGCAGGTCGTTTGAACAGAGTCGATGTTACTGAAGTACTGTATTAAATTGTGGCAGGAATCCGTTATTCGCAAGTCTTCTAACCTATCTATATTTGGATAGTAGCTCACAGAATTAGTCCATCAAATTCCTTGGGTGGTTATGTTAGAAGTAGTTTCAATGTGAGTACATTGCATGGCCGCCCCACTTTCTTTAACTGTTTACATAGAATGCCAATAGGGTGAAACATATTCAAGACAACGACTTTGAATCGGAACAGGTGGCTCTGCTAAGTAGGTTCCAAGAAGGGGACATGCAAGGATTCAATGGCTTGCAGATTGCCAAACCTGGTTATGTTAATAAAAATTTCAATTAGAGAATACAACTGAACTTTTAAAGTCAATTTTGGCAAAATAGTAAATGCAAGGGCTTACTGATTCCGAGTGCTTCCAATAGTAAATTCGAATTTACTAAATATAGAGACAGTAACTTTTTGGTTATCGTAGGTCGTGTTAAAGTAATTAAACTAGAACAGTCCACCACAATGGCTCTTGAATTTTTAGTATTAACAGTTAGGTACATTAAAATAGATGTCGGTAGTATTACTCGAAAGAAAGAAATATTTGTTTATTCCCACTGGCGGTTGAAATATTATGGCATAGCATTGAATAAGTATTATTTTCACAGCTTCTTAGCTTAGAATATGTATATCGGGAATAATTATTAATGACAGTGGACTGATGCAGCTTATCAAGTTTCCTGGAAAAGTTATGTTCAGTTTTTCATTAACAGTAGTTAATGGGATAAACTGGATTTTCTCAGTTGGGTCTGCAGAAGTGTAAAAATTCTGGTAAGAAGACACATGATGATTACTGTTGGATAGTTTCCCAAAGATTTTCACGTTAACTAGACGGTTTTCATGTTAACTGCAATTCAGTAATTAGTGGACATTGACTCATGATCGAAATGAACCTTGTGCAATTCTGCGCGGATTATTCCTGTAAAGTAAATTTTGGTGTTAAAAAATTGGCTTTGCATAGGTTGACCGTTGACACCTCTTTTCTTTGAACTAAACTCAATATACATAATGTTTCATATTTGAAATGAGCTTGTGTGTTTTGCATACGAATCTTTCCTGTAAATTAAATATTGGTGTTAAGAAACATGATGTTGCACATGTTCCTGGACCTGATTATATGATAAGTAAAATTCAGCAATGAGTACAATGTCTCACGCTTGAATCTTTTGCAATTTTGCAGAGAAATCCTTACTGCCCAGCAGTGATATGGAGTGGTATTTCTTTAGTCCTCGTGATAGGAAGTATCCGAATGGTTCACGCACTAATAGGGCTACTGAAGCTGGGTATTGGAAAGCCACAGGAAGGGATCGTAAAGTTTACTCTCGAGCAAACACAGTAGGAATAAAAAAGACTCTAGTATTCTATAGAGGCCGGGCTCCACAAGGTGAACGAACTGATTGGATAATGCATGAATATCGTCTTGAGGAAAATGAATGTGAGGCAGGACCTTGTTTGCAGGTATTATTTATGAATTATTCATTCTTTGGGATGCTGTTTTTAAGTGAAATGTATTTGTTTGGATACTATCATATTGAAAACACCATCAATATTCATATGCATAGATAGAGACATATGCACATACATACACCTCTTTTGTTTTGAAGATATTTACTTCAAGGCTAAAATATAATGAATGAGCTAGAAAAGTCCCATTTGAGTTCCATGGAATTGGATTTAGGATTGTGACATACAATTAGATATGGCGTGTGCACTTACAGAAATGCTCTTATATAGTTGCCATCCAATCTGAAATAAGTATTGGGCAAATAAGAGGTATTAGAGTTTTCAAGAAATGTAAAGCGTGTGCCTAAGTGAAATATTCCTCCCAAAGAGAGAGGAGTAGAGTATAAATGGTACAACTATGGGCACTACAATGTAAACAACACATGTTCAGACCTTTACAGGGGCAGAGCCTCTATGCACACTGGCGTATTTATTGATGATAATCGCCCACTGGCTGAAGATGTCGAAAAACAGCTCAATGTTGCTTTTGCTATGATGAAAGCTGCTCACTGCTGCTTTGTTGTTGGTCGCCCACTGGCGAATTTGTTGATGCTCACTACTGATGACAAATGCCCACTGGCCGATGAAGATGCCCACTGGCTGCTTCGCTGATGTTGTCGAGACTTTCAGTCTGACAACCACTTGTCAATTTCATTGACATTTCCCCCCTTTGTCAGCTGAAAGGAGAGACAATCTTCTTCAAAATAGATGTGAACTCCCCCCCTTTAGGTGTAGGAGAGTTTCATTGTTGTACTCCCTCGTTCAACTGCATGAGAGTACCATCATCGGTTCACTGCTCGCTGCACTATGTGTGATTGTAGTTGGTTGTAGAACTGAGACAATCTTTTGACTGTGGATGATCATTCCCAAGGATCGATCCATTCATAATGTATCTTCAATCTGGCTGATTTTTGTTGGTTGCGACATTTTTCTGAGGAATGATTGGGCTTGCCACAATGGCAACAAGGATGGAGATCAAAACACTGATCTTCCATATGACCGATTCTTTGACAATGAGAACATTTCGGTTGGACATCAACTTCAGGTTGCGTGCAATTCTGTTTGTCTACAACTTTTTCAGAACCTACTGAGGTGAGTGGTTCAAGAAATCCTGCACTCACGAACTTAATTGGCTTGGAATAATTTGGGATATGTAAGTTGGTGTCATCAGTGACATATCCTAAGCCTCGTCGATTCTTGTTATTTTGAATTTCTTCCCAGGGCTTGATGATGGGTTTGGAAGAAATTTGAATTTGATCATGAACAACTTCGACACATGAAGTTGTTTGGATGAGTGATTTGGAATCAACATCTTTATCTTCATCTGTATGGTTGAATGACTTGGAAGAAGCACTCTTTTGTTGCAACTCATCTCTTTGTAGTTGCGACTCTAGTTGAAGAAACTCAATGGTTTCATGTGTTTGTTGTAGATGCCGTGAAAGATCAGCAAGAGTTTCTTTGCTGATGTGCACCATGTCTTCATCACTGGAGATGATCAAACTATGAAGAATGTTTAACAACTGAATATGTTGTGCCATCTGAACTTTCTCACTTGAAATCAGGCTCGCTTGTCGCAGATGTCGTGCTTTGAACTGTTTCACTTGATTTTATTACTTGCTTGACAGGCTCGCTTGCTATGGGACTTGAATGGCACGCTTGCTTGATTTGTTGCTTATTGCACTTGCTGGGAACACTTGCTAGAGTTATAGAACTTGCTTGCTTAAACTCTGGAATTCACGCTCGCTTGATGATGATCGCGTTTGTTTAAGCGCTTACTTGACTTACTTGATGACTTTACACTCACTTGAAGGAATAGCCACGCTTGCTTGATGTCGATCTCAACTTGCTTGTTTGGTTGCTTTGATGGTTGCTGTAATGAACTTCACTCTGGCTCGCTTGAAAGATTGAAATCTATACTATGTTGACTCAAATTGCTTGACTGAATACTCACGCTCGCTGGCAGGAGATGTGAACTTGTCGCTTGTTGGAAAAAACGCATGCACTCAATTGATTTTGTGTAAAGCAAGGGTGTCGAACACTGTCGACAATGCACTCAAAAAAGCTTACAACGATTTTAATGACTCACTACAATGAATTCAATTCGACTCAATTCAAGACTTGGGTGTCGGTTTCAACCGAGAATGCACCCTTACAATTCAATGTAGTTTGAATTTGATTACAAGTTCAATAATGTTGATGTAGACTGTGTGCTGAAACATTGAAGTTTAGAGATTCATTAACTTGATTGTAGTGATGTAGACTTTGCTTTGAAATGCTGGAGTTTGCAGATTTATGAACTTGATTGTATTTGAGTGAATTTGTTTGTTGAGGTAGAATGTTGATGTTGAAAACTTTGATTATTTGTTGTAGTGTTGATCTTGCAGCTATGTGTTGTGCTTGCTTTATGTATGCGATATTAAATGAAATTATTGATGTGTCACAACTAGACACGTATCAAAAAGCAAAAACATGAATCCATAAAACACATGCGCCATCAAGCACACATAGTGTACCTTAGATCCCCTTATTCAATTTCGGGCGGATCTAGGACACATCAACACCAAAAAAATGATATATTTATTAATCAGTGAGTACATCTGAAGCAATGATAATGCCAAGTTGACAACCCTTTGAAACAACTCGCCTTCAAAATCTGAATGGATAGTGACACGATCCTTCTCAAAGTAAAACAATACTTTGAATTACAACAACTTTCCCTTATCACTCCAAATACAAAATACTTATCACTCCAAAAATTAAAAAAATACCTTATTTCTCCACAAATAGTACAAATTCCTTATCACTCCCTTTCAAAAATTTCCATAAAATATTCTTTTACACCTCTTTTTTTTTTTTTAATATTAGTTTTTTGTTTGTTTGTTTGTTTGTTTATAAGCATGAACTAATATATTCCAATATATGAAAAGGTGCCGATTTAAACTTTCAAACCATAACCTTCATGACTTAAAACAAAACAACTATTGCAAATTTTACCTTTGACTTCTAGGCAGGAAAATATTCCACATTGTAGATTTTCAAGGTGAAGGCTCCTCCATGGTGGCTATACACTGGCTCCTCCGCACTATTGGATATATCTTCGAATAGTTACCAAGGTTTATGAAATTGGCTTCATGTTCAAGGAGACTCTAAAAGCATATATCCCGGCAAACTAAAAAAATGTATTTTGAAAAGTCACGTAAGACAACATATATGTAGACCAGCTTGCATCGTACATTGTAGAGAATCCCGAAATGGCGAAGACCAAAGAGCTCAGAAACTGTAATAGGATTCAAAACACCAGTTTGCTCAAACCGAAAGTCGTATAACAATGGATTCCATGTAGAATCAATGCAGCTATCGTCGTCATCAGTGGCCTTGCCATTCTAGTTCATTGTTCACTGAAAGTGATTTATCATCTTTATCGTTCAAATCAACAGGTTGTTCGGACTGGCATATGTGACTTTTGCCTTTGCATTCTCCCTGAGAGCCATCGATGATAAGCGCGTCATCCACTGAAGAGCTCACTAATATCCTCTTATATGCTCTTGCTGTTAATTTTGAATGGCGATGCAAGAATAAAAGTTGTGCAGTGCAGTGCATTCCATTCGATTGACTGATTCCTTCATTGCCCCCTCCTCTTTCTACCTGCAATTCACATGAAAAACTGACTGGAGACTACCAGAAAATTTAGGGACTACGTTGATATAGCCTGCTTGGGTGTTATCAATTGAGGTTGTTGCTGTAGAGGAAACTCGCTTCAAACTTTCGAAGGCATTGACTCTCCAACATACTACATTCCGAATATTAATCTCCAACTTGTAACTGTTATATATAAGTCTGAATAGAAATCACACCAATCAGCGATTCCACGCAGGGAAAACACTTACGGTTTTCTTATGAGACACGCACTGGTAAGAATCGTTAACACAGTTTATTCCTGCGTACAGTCCAGAACTAACGCAGCTTGGAATCGATGACTGTCATTGTACTTTTCAGCATCAGGAAATCGGTCCACTACTTCAACGCTGATTCGATTCTTGCTGAACATTGCAGAATCAACTTTATCAATTATTGCTTCAATAACCCAGCTCCAACTTTATTCATCAGCATCTGGCTCTGCACAACACGCTGTCACAGTTTGTCTCTGCGCCAATACACAGTCTCTCAATCCCAAAGTGAAAAAACCGTGTCCTCTGATACCACATAATGGAGTTGTCAAGCGTCCTTCTGAGATGAATCAGTCATGCAGCTGACTTAGTCTCTTCATATTGCAGTTTCTTCAGCATCCAGATTTGGCGATTTTTTCAGGCAATGCTTTTGAGGATCAACATGAGAACTTGGAAGATGGTTCCTCGTTCTTATTTTGGATTTATCATTGAAGGGGGGAATGTTAGCCTCTCATAAAAACAATAATAAATCCAAAAATAAATAAATTAATTAAATATTCCAAGTTAGGAATTTGTGTCTAACTCTTGGGTTGTTCCTCTAAGATAGGAGTTAGTTTAGGTAACTCCTATATTGGTGTGTGTCTGGTGAGAAATTATCTCAACCAAAAGTGTCTAAGATAGAACGCACTATCTTGAGAACACTATCTCTCATCTATTTATTTATAGCACTATATTCAATTATTTTGAGATGAATAATAATGAGAGTGAGAATACCTGGAGAAGCATGAGGCTTCTGCCTTTTCTGCCTATATTTTGCGTATGATTTTTATCTGTGATTTATATATTTCTCTGAGTTAATTTCTTTTTCATTATTTGATAACTTGTAGTTGGTTTCCCTTCATCACCAAAGTGGATTAGGTTATGAGTGGATTGGCAAAGCAACACTTATTTGTTCCTTTCAGTTTTTGGGAAATCTCAAGTTCAACTAGTGCTAGTAGATGGTTTCAAAGATGTTTGCTATGGCTTTTCAACAAGGTCACTAGATCCCAAGGTCACTAGATCCTAATGCAACATAGATACTTCAGATTTGTTGAAAAGTAAAACCCCCACATAGCACCGAATAGATCATTAATGACTACCTAGATAACTTAGACTAAATTAATCGTGGAAGTAAAAACTACAACCAAATTAATAATGAAAGTAAAAACTACAATTGAAAAAAAAACATACACTTGGTAATATACTAGAATTCATCCTTGCCCAATCCAAAGTTGATGAATAATATGTTAAATCTTTAATGAAACTCATGAAAAATAATAAGCATGTTATCGATATAAGAGTGCATGAACTTGCTTAATGTATATTTGTTAATTGGATATGATGAATATCCAAAGTTGATGAATAATATGTTAAATATTTGATGAAACTCATGAAAGATAATAAGCATGTTTATCCATATAGGAGTGCATGAACTTGCTTAATGTGTAGTTGTTAATTGGAGATGATGAATATGTATATATATTTATTTATGTATTTACTAGGGATTATTGTAATTTCAAGAAACAAATATACATGGCCAAAAAATTGGTTATTGTTTTTTGGCTTGCCCTAACTACGCTAGAACCTATCGCCCTCATTCCCATGTTCAATGCTCTGATCATAGATCATCCACTCTAGAAAACCCCGATTTCGAATAGGAAAAAAGGCAGGAGGGGAATTGGGAGGATAACCCGAAAAAGACTTGGTGGGAACGAAAAGGGGCAGTGTTGGAACCTATGGATCTCACTCCCATGTTTGATGCGCTGATCATAGATCATTTGTGCCAGAAAACCCCCATTCGCTCCAGAAAACCTCGATTTTGAATAAGAAAAAAGGCAGAAGGAGGGGAGTTGGGAGGATAACCAGGAAAAGATGCGGTGGGAACGGAAAAGGGTTGACGCTAGAACCTATGGATCTCACTCCCATCTTCAATATGCTGACCATAGATCATTTGCTCTAGGAAAAACCCAATTTGGATAGGAAAAAAGGTGGAAGGAGGGGACTTGGGAGGATAACCAAAAATAGAAAAATATGCGGTGGGAACGAAAAAGGGCCAGCAATACCAGATCATTCGTAGATTGAATCTATTAGTGGCAGGGGAGAAGGAAAGTGCACGGGTCGGGGAGGTAGTGGGACAAATCTGCGTGGCTTAGAAAGACGCAGCATAGAGGTTAGTTGATCCATTTGAAAATTGTCCAACTTTGACATTGTCCACGCTGTTTATACATATTATGTGAATAACTAATGGAATCCCCTAAACTTTCTATGCGTAGAGTTATCTTTCAGTATTGTTAATGAATGGATTATCAGAAGCCCTAACTTTCTATTGCTAGGTTAGCATTATTTTATCCTAGGGCAGAGGAATTGCAAACATTCTATTAGCTAGCCACTTCTAGCAGAATAAATTTGTCATTATTTGAGACAATTATTGTATCCTTTAACATTGGAGAATACCTTGGAACCTTTTGCTTCCCATTAGACATAGTTATTGGTTGGTTCTTTAGGATTCTTAACTAAACTGAGGGTGGAGGATCCAAAACTTTATCCAAGAAAAGATAAGGATGGTTGCAAGGAGATCCAACATGGAGAAGCTTAGCTTCATTAATGAGTATCCAAACAATTTTTCAAGTCAACCCACTCGCAAGTAGATCCAACATTGGGCATGCCCAAACTAATTTAGCAAGTCGAGTGTTTATCGTTTCCAAGCTTGGAAACAAAATGGGTGAAGAGGAGCCCTATAAAACTATACAACCAGTTAAGCTAGAGGATAATTTCCTCTAAGTGCAAAAAAATTCAAATCTACTAATTGCTCAAAAGGAGATGAAAGGATTTGCGATTGCCAAACTAGTGATAAAGATGCCTCAATAAATAAATGATGCCTTTAAGAAAAGGAACAAGAGCAACTTACTCAAATAAGCAAATGGATTTGGAATTGCAATAGAGAAAGATACGAACTATAAGAAAATGGAATGCTCAAAATAAATTAAAATAGTTCACAAGACTTATCTAAGTATTTTGCATGTGAAGTTTAGAGCATATGTACTATAGTGCATGAAATGAAAGCAAAAGAGAGAATGAAAATGAAAGTAATTAGTGTTCATTTAATCTACTTAGTGTTAAGAGACAAAAACAAACCACTCAATCAATCACATGGAGACCTTTCGCAAATGAGGAAGAGTGGGATGCCAAGGGGAAAAGGTCACCAAGCTCCCAAGAACAAGTGACTTTGTATTATATTGGTTCCCTCTTATGAAATGAGGAATGGAAAGGAAGTTGTTTTTGGAGGAAGTTTACAAATGATCCCTCAAAAGGGAGAGATACCTCCTTCCAATAGTTAGAAGTGATTAAAAAATAAAACTAGATGTTAATTGGAAATAGTTACAAAATTTGGTTTGATATTTCACTCAATGATAAGATCAAAACCCAACAAAACTTAGAACTCCCTTTATGGATGAGAAGACAAGTCTAAATGAGTTACAAAATAGGGAATCCATGAAGAATCCTTGGAATGTAGAACCACTCTGGAAGGTACAATGAAAGGGTCTAATAGTTAAAGAGTTTGCTTGTCCTTCTTGTCCAAATCCACAAACTTGAACCATCCAGGTGATAAACATACACCATGTACCTCAAAACTCATTAAACACCCCCAAACATGGTGTAAACACTTTTAGAGTAACTTGAAAGCTAACAAAATGCATCATTTATCCATGAATAAGGCCTAGGGGATACACCCTCAGTGGAATGACAACATTTATGGATTAAAATATCATTTTCCCTTTTTAAATGCTAAAAGGGACTAAAATCTTGGTTTAAAAGATTCATTTTCTAGAGGCATGGTTGGAAGTGTGGGAGATCCCTTCCAAACTTAAATGAATATCTTTGGGAGGAAGAAGTTAAAGGGCATTTCAACGTGAGGTTCTTCATCTTTTTATTTTTATTTTTATTTTTCTTAGGTTGATTCGATTGTTGGAAATCACTAATATAAACGTGCTAGTATAATCCAAGGGTAGGTTTGTTCCAGTAAGTAAATATGAAGGTTGAGGTGAAACCCTCCCATTGTCTTTGCTATAATCATTATGTTTACTGAAGGATATTTGGTGTTGCAATTTCTAGGCTAGGTCTTTCGCTTTATTTTTTAGTGATTCCCTAACTAAGTTTGAAGGTTAGGTGTGGCACAATTAGGCCACTTGATAATGTGGTGAAATCAAACTTGAAGAATGATGCATTATTGGTTGTTCATTAATAAGAAGACTATCCTTCTTTGCCTACTTCATTTATGGGTTCATATGTGGCCTTCCCTTTAATTGCTCATGATTGCACTCTGTTACATAATTGATTATGTACTTGTTGTGAGCAACATCTTTGGAAGTGCCTCCAGCCGGTCAGCTACCCCTTGCAAGAACATTATGGAATTTTTATGCATCTTGAGGCCATCTCCAATCCTCCAAATAGGAAACTAAGTTGCCACATGTCAACTAGGGCTTGAAGACCTCCTCTAGGATGCACAAATCTCCACATCCCCTAAACAAAGTGGTTGCTTAATGAGGTCCTAATGAAGGGCATCCTCTAACCGATGAAGAGATGTCCAATGGCCAAGGGAAGAACACTAAGCCTGTAATCAACTAAGTTCAAGCATTCATTGAGCAAGCCATGTCAACTGTGCATATCCATCATGGACCATCTCTTATGCTACATTCCATCTTGGACCATCCAGCGATTGAACATACACTATGTACCCCGAATCTCATGGAGTGTCCACAAACATGGTGTAAATACTTTTGAAGTGACTTGAAAATCCAACACAAAAGACTCTTTCCTCCCTTTTTATAGAATAGTGTGGGAGGTCAACAATAGTAAAGTGGATCACGTCCAAAAGAAACCTCACCTATTAATAAAATTTTGAGTATGTCTTTTTTGATGATTGATTTTCTTGTCGTTGGCAAAATTTCTCTTGAGCTCTTCCATTCCATGCTCTCGGTTTTGCTAATTTTGTTGATATTGTTCTATTTCACATTTTACTTAGTCAACTTTTGTAGCAAGAGATCTTATTTCCATTGTTAATTTCATCTTTTCTACATATTCTTTAATTGGTTGTATTAGGAGTTTCCTTAATTCTTTGTTCATTTATACCTATTCATTCCGATATGAGTATGCTATGGTTACTTCTGATAAGACAGGTCTCATTCATATTTGATAATATTTATTTCTTGGGTTAGTCAATTTTGAAGTTTACCTTATTGTTATTATCTATTTCACACCATGGTATTAGCCTTGTCATTATTATCTCTTTCACACTTTGGTAGTATTTTTTGGACTTTTCTCAGAACCTTTTTCTCAATGGAATTTTGGTGCATAAGAAGGGTACTTTTAATATATTGTTTTTAAACTATTTAGAATCAAATATTAGCTTATATACAAAATTGTATAATTGACATTATGTTATCACCTTCATGTTTTCTTAAATATCTTTTATTTTGTTAATCAACAACCAAAATATTTTCCCAATGGTGAGACATGTCTTTTGACCTTGATAATTTTCTAATCTAGCATGACCTGCCTTCCATGATGGCATGATGAATTCCATCTATTGCAAAAGGAGAAATGGCTAAGCTCATCCTTTTGTGATTATTCCTTATATGTCACCTGTGCATTATGGTTTATTGCAATCTGAATTACTAATTTTGGTAAAAATCAAATTAACTTCATTGTTTGGTGTAGGGCCTTTCATGGTAACCTTAGAACATAAATGATTTTCAAGGCTAGACAACAATTCTTATGTGAGCCACCCCAAGTTGTATTTATCACTTGATGTGCAACCAAGTGATTGGTCATAGATGCTAATTTGATAGCTTAGACGCATCATCTTGAATTGTTAAGCGATGACAAATGTTAATAAAAATGATGTCTTCTCTCTCAGGTGTGTTGCTGGTCTTATCTACTTCTATTGAATCGAGACAATTAAGCTTGCTTGGTGTATGTGTCTATCTTATTCTTCTTCTTTTTGATTATAATCTTTGAAAAAAATTCGCAAGCTAGATCTATTTGTAGGCAATCTTTGAATTGTATTTGCAATGTTTTCTAGTTTTCTCTTCAAATCTGAAGCATGTGTTTTTGGAAACAAAATGGCGATAGGCGTGCAATGATGAATGCAAAATGAATTTTGGCCACAACTTTGTTCTTGCACAAGAATATTTGACTTTAAATCAATAGGTGATCCCATGAATATCAACCCAAATTGGGAGCTGATAAGTATTACCCACCAAAAGTGGAGGTGGGCAACCCATAGGAGAAAATATTTCTCCTCATTTGATAGCCAACCAACGAGCAACCCTATGATGGTCTTCAAATAGCATTATGCCACAATTATCCACCTATTGCTTCGATTAGAGCTCACCACATGTCTAGCATTGTTCTTGAAGAAGGTGGGTTAAACTATCAGTAGGTACTCTAACCACTTCAACAATCATGTGCTTTCATTTAATGTTATAGGCATTTTAATATGAATCACGGAGCAAACTGGATGATTGATAGCTCTTGATTGTATCCTTGTTCCCACACTTCACCTGGAAGGTTACTCTTTGACTCTAGTGCTGTGGGACCTGCTCTGAGGCCTTATGGTTTAAGAAGGGCACTACTGGGTAGGCATTGATTGATATGACATGTCTAGGGTAATCCATACTTACTACTTTCCATCTCTAATCTTTGGGCTAAGAGTCATTGGTCATTGGATTGGCACCCTATATCCACATCCTTGGGTTAGGTCCCGGAAACTTGGCCTTGGACGTTGATGCAGGGGAAACAATGATAAAAGCATATAAAACCACAACATAAAGAAAATGTAAAATGCAGAAGATGGTTGGGACTTATTTAGCATGTGGAAAAAAGCCTAGTATGAGCTCTACCCCCCTCATTAGCCATCACTTAGTTCCTCAAGCATTTAATGCTTCATCTAAAAGAAAGGAACCCTTGAATGTCCCAACCTCGATGAGCGAGAAAGCACTACATCTTTAAGGGATACTGGAAAAGCACAAGGGAAGCTTGGGCTATTAAGCTATGCACCAAAGAAAGATAAATCATCAAAGTAAAAGGCGCGCCCAGGGGGTGGAAAAAACAGGCATGAGTAAATGTTTAACTCACGCCACCATAATTTCTCCCTCCTTTACATCATTTACACTCAGGATGTTGGACAACCATTAGCTTGTCTCTTGGTTGTGGCATCTTCCTTGAAGTCTTTCCCACTCCATGACCACTTTATAACATATACACATGGATTGATGGGTCTACCTAGGACATCTCACTCCCCTTCGGGGTTGGAAGCCCTTAATAGAGTTATTAACCTAATAATCCCTAACATAAGTGAGGTAACTTGTTTATAGGTCTTGAGCTAGTTAGACATTTGAAGGTGAGTTTTGTGTGAAGTATTTATGTGCCCTTAACATTAGATATGGTCCATTATGATGCTTTAATGGTTTTATGCCCCTAATGATGTTGATCTCACTTGATCTTGAGAGGTTTTTTTAGGTGGTATCACATGCAACAACGATCCCTTGAGGGATAGCTTGAATCCTCCCCATCACCTTCCAGAGGGTACTTTGCCTTGTTTTGAGAGCATATATGACCTTGTGGCCCCAATGTTGCCCCTTTGAAGATTAGCATTGGGCCTTGAGCAACTTCTACACGATTTTGCACCTGTTGGTGTGTCTCTAGATGTTGAAATGCAGAGTTTGAGAGCTTGGGCATTGAATTATTTGATGATGTGGTGCCCATATGGAACCAACACACCCTTAGGTTGGCCTTGGCCTTGTTTGATGGGTGATGCCTTGTTTCAAAGCTTAGACGAGGATGGTCATCATTGATATGACTTGGGAGGGTGAGCACATTCTTTCTTAATGCCAATGCTTGCCCTAGATGGTGCCACATCAGTCCTACATGCCTTGGAAGGGTAACATAGGCCTCTTTTTGGATTATATCATGTGGAGGTGGTGCCTATTGGAGATGCACACATGTACTTTGAGGTTTTCTTGGAGTGAGGATCATTCTTGGACCATTGCCTCACTTACTTGATGCATTATTTACCATTTTTGGAGGATGATGTCATGGTGATCATTTTACCCACACATGGGGGTTATTTTTGGCATATTATTATGTTTTAGAGCTATCTCAAGGTCAACTTGTGACCTTTGACCTACTTGAACGCTCAAATTAACTTGTTTTAGGGATTTTGCTTGTAAAATTAGTGAAATGAGACTTGGTTGCCCTTATATAAATAGAGGGGAGTCTCATTCACTCATTCATGATCATCATTCATTATGCTTCTGTCTCTTTGGAAGTGTGCACTAGCTATTATTGACTTTTCTACTTGGCTGCAATGTAGTTTTATGTAGCGAATTATCTTTTGGGGAGGAATTTTGCGCGAGGAGACTTCTTTGGGATTGATTGAAAAGAGTATTGTTGAAAATTGTGAGTTTAATGTTGACCTTTTTTTTTTGTTGCATTCTATAATATTGTGAGTTAGGGTTTTTGTGTGCCATGTCAAAATTGTAATTTATTTCATGAAATCTTGATTCTTCGTGGTTTGTGAAATTGTTTTCCTTGAATCCGTCAAGAGAACTTTGATATATGCATCTCTTGAACTTTGAATCTCCCATCTAAGGAAGTTGCTAGGGTTTCTAAGTTGAGATTCTTACTCTGCCAGCCTCTTCATCAAAGCTATCTTCAAATTTGCAACATAATTTTTTGTGATACTGTTTTTGGAAGCAAAACGGGCACCAACTTGCAATGATGAATGCAAAATGTGTTTTGGTCACAACTTTGTTCTTGCACAAGAAGATTTGACTTTAAGTCAACAGGTGATCCCATGAATATCAACCCAAGTTGGGATTTGATAATTGTTACCCAACAACAGTGGGTAACCCATAGGATAAAATATTTCTCCTGATTTGATAGTCATCCAACCAACAAGCATATGATGATCTTTAGATAACATTATGCCATAGTTATCCACCTATTGCTTTGGTCAATACTCTTACCCCTCTATCATTCTTCTTGAAGGAAGGTGGGTCAACTATTAGTAGGTAATCTATCCAATTTAGCAATCATGTTCTTTCATTTAATGTTATGGGCATATTAATTGAATCTTTAGGTAAACTAGATGATTGATCGCTCTTGATTGTATCCTTGTTCCCAAAGTTCACTTGGGAGGTTAGTCTTTGATTCTAGGGCATTGGGATCTACTCTGAGGCCTTACGGTTTAGGAAGGGCACTATTGGGGAGGCATTGATTGATATAACTTGTCTAGGGTAATCCATACTTTCCACTTTCCATCCCTCCCAATTTCTTGTCTCGAGTCTTGGGGTGTAGAGTCATTGGTCATTGGATTGGCACCCTATATCCACATCCTTAAGTTAGGACCTCAAAACTTGATCTTGGAGGTTGATGCAACTAAAATAACAATAAAAGCATATATTGCCACAATAAAAGGACAATGTAAAATGCATAGGATGGTTGGGACTTATTTAGCACGTGGGAAGAGGCATAGTATGAGCTCTACCCCCCTCATTAGACATCACTCAGTTCCGCAAGCATTTAATACTTCATCTGAAAGAAAGGAACTCTTGAATGTCCCAACCCCGATGAGCGAGAAAGCACTACATCTTTAAGGGATATTGGAAAAGCACAAAGCAAACTTCGATTACTAAATAATGCACCAAAGAAAGATAAATCGTTAATGCAGAGGGTGCATCTGAGGTGTGGAAAAAAGTAGGCCGAGTAAAGGGGTAACTCATGCCACCAGGATTTCTCCCTCGTTACATCATTACTAGTGTTGCACTTATCGCGATATTATCAGAATTATCGCGATAATATCACCAAACCAACCTTGGCGACAATATCAATAGTGATTATCGTGATAAGTAAAAGTGACATTTTTCTTTATCTTTCATTTTTATCTTTTTACTTAAATTTTTAATTTTACCATTAATTGACTCAAGATGTTTGAGAGTGGTTTTGACCTCATTGGATTTCATATGGAGAAAGTAGAATTTTAGATCCCACTCAAAATCCAACAGACTTAATAGTTTTTAGGATTTTAGGGTTGGAGAGATCGCAATGTTTTTACTACATTCTGTGATGTATGAGGGTATGGAACTAACATTTAATCAAGATCACCAAGCCCTCTATGTACCTCAATGTTGGCGGCATTGACTGTTGAGTTCATCCTTCATGACCCTAGTAAAAATCTACACTTCACTCGAGCAAAATCATTGATTAGAATGTTAAGCTTTCTCTATTTTAATTTAATGCCCAGAGGGTGATTTTGAAGAGGGGGATCCCAATATGGGCAATGATTTGATGTTATGTAGCTATTTGTTGTAACATGATTTTCTTTGGATTTCGGAGGTCATTTATGTTAATTTGGCAGCTCGGGGACAAATTCCCTGACCCACATTAAACTGAGTTTTTCTGGGCACTTTGACCCACGACAAGTCTGCACATAGGGTTGACGTATGTTTGAACGAATTTGTATGGGTTAAAGTTTGATTGTTTTGACTGCCTTTGACCGATCTTGGAAGGCCAAATTTAATGTTGATTTGACCGAGCTATTTTGGAGGACTGTTGACTGTTGACCATTGATTGATTGCAGTTCATGCTATTGTTGTAGACTTTGACCATAATTGCAGATTTGACTTTCAGGCTCATCTTTTGGATATTGGTTGGTTTGTTTCTTTGATAGTCAAACATTTGACTTTGACTCTTTGTTGATGAATTGTAACATTGTATCTCTCTGCAAAACATTTGATGACAATCTAATAGAAGATTTGAAAGGGTTTTCCCCCTTGTGGGTTTTTTCTCTAGTCTTTGACCAAATTTTGTGTCTCTACTGTTCTTGGTTGTCTTCTATTGTGCATTGGTTTACTGTTCTATCTAGAATTCTTTATTGTCGCTGGAGGATTTAATTATATTGGATAAATTGGTTGCTAACTAAAGAAGTATTGGAAGAAGTGATTGTGTTAAGCATAGAACACTGGAAAATTAACAATTTAGAGCTTCCTTACTGATCTTATTTTGATTCACTTGGTGATATTTTGGTTATATTATGCACCCTTTCTATATACACGAGAAATTATGCCTATTTGTGTATAATAATATAGATTCATATGGGTGAATATGAATTATATGTTCTTTTCAAAATTTAAATATTTTATGTATTTTTTATTCTACCAATCTGTTGGTCCAGTTCTGATAACATTGTTGAGGATGTTATGACCATTTTCCATAAGCAAACAAGGGGAAATCTGTTGTTTTCATTGCCACGATTCATCTCATGAGATACATTTATTTTTGTTTTGATATGATTTTATATCATTCTATTAGATCTTATGGCTCATGACAAGTATCATATTTCAATATGGATGTCTAATGTATCACTTGACATGTTATACATCTTGTATATCGATTATATTTTCATATTTATGCAACAATGTGTTTGTTTAATGCTAATGTTGTTTTAGAAGTTAAAGAATTGAAAAAATGGTTATTTTTCTATTTTTTAAAAATTTCATGATAATTTATGATAATTTCTGTGATTTTCCCCAATATTGCAGATAATTTAAATTTTGGACCCTTGGCGATAAATTGTCGATAACGATAAATGTAACATTGATCATTACACTCGGGATTCCCATTTGCTGGTCTCATGGTGTGGCGTCTTGCTTGAAGTCATTCCCACTCTATGACCACATTGTCACACACACCTATGGATTGATGGGTCTCCCTAGGACATGTCACTCCCCTTGGGGGTTGGAAACACCTAATAGGGTTATTAACCTAATCTTCCTTAACATAAGTGAGGTAACTTGTTTACAGGTCTTGAGCTAGTTAGACATTTGAAGGTGAGTTCTGTGTGAAGTATTTTTGTTGCCTTAACATTAAATATGGTCCATTTTGATGCTTTAATGGTTTTATGTCCCTAATGATGTTGATCTTGAAATGTTTTGTTCAGGTGGTGTTAGGTGCAAAGATGTCTTGAGGGATAACTTGACTCCTTCCCAACACCTTCCAAAGGATAGTTTGTCCCGTTTTGAGAGCATATATGACTTTGTGGCCCCAACATTGCCCCTCCAAAGATGAGTGTTGGGCCTTGAGCAACTTTTACATGATTATACACCTATTGATGTGCCTCCAAACACTGAAATACAAAGCTTGAAAGCTTGGGCATTGGATTATTTGTTAATGTGCCCAGATGGAACCAACACATCCCTAGGTTGGCCTTGGCCCTGTTTAATTGACGATGCCTTGTTTTGAAGCCCAGATGAGGATGATTGTCATTGATACGACTTGGGAGGGCTAGCACATTCTTCCTTAATGCCAATGTTTGCCCTAGATGGTGCCACATCACTCTACATGCCTTGGAAGGGTAATGTAGGCCTCTTTTTGGATGATATCATGTGGAGGAGGTGCCTTTTGGAGATGCACACATGTGCTTTGAGGTTTTCTTGGAGTGAGGATCATTCTTGGACCATTGCCTCACTTATACTTGATGCATTATTGACTTACTTGATGGATCATTCTTGGACCATTGCATGTTCTTAATTATGTAATTGGATTATTGTTTAACTAACATATCAAATACCTTTGTATGTTTTGATGTTGCTATTTTTCTCGTTTGCTTGCTGCTTGTGTTGTAGGTCTGTGCATAAGGAGTGAGAGCGAGGGTTTGGACTTGTTGTAGCCCAAATTGTACACTAGATTGCGACAATGCTCAAGACGGGAGTTGTGATCCATGCGCTCTCCGTTTAAGTTGTCCCCTAATTGCAGATTAAGGGGGGTAGTCCCTATGGATGAAGAGATGAACTACTTGTTGGAAATCAACAAGTAAAGGAGACACAACTAAATGGTCTAGCAACTTGCTTAAGATTAAAGGCAAGTATGATTATTTAAGCACCACTTGATTAGATTTGTTGAAACTATTAGTTAGAGACCAATGCCTTAGGAATCAATTTACTTGCGCAATATAAATTAAAATTCCAAGTTACCGGATGAACAACTGCTGTAGGATGCAAATCTATCCTAAATGAAGTGCAAATCCTAGATCCAAGTGAAATGCAAGATCTTGGTAGATTTTAGTTTAAATGCCCTATCTAGGTGATTCTTTTCTCTCAACTGTTTTGAAGTTAGTCTCAAATGTAGGTTGTAGAGAGAATCCCAAAGGAAGGAGGCTAAGGCCTCATTAGCGATACCTCCCGTGAGATTCTAACCACCTAAGGGATTGTTCGCAAGAGAACTGGAAGGTCACCTGTGTTAACCACAAATGAGGGTCTAAACTTCGCAAGTTGGTGAGAAAGGTGGTCATATTTTTTTACAACCAAGCTTATGCTTGGAGGTATATTTTACAAATGCACTTCAAGTCCTAGAATGAAATTCAAGATGTGAGTGAATGTCTTAATGAAATTTATTAATCGAAATGAGTTCCTCAACAAGATTTATTTGATACCTAACACTTATTATGAAGCATAATTAACAAGAGGAACTTAAAATCACAATGCCACAGGATATGATGCCCAATTTGCGATATCAAAGTGAAAAGATCTTTCAAAAGAGGAAAACACTTTGAACTACTCCAATAAATCAATGCTCGTCAATGATACTCAATGACAATAAACAATGCAATTAGCAAATCTCATGAATTAACCAATTTCTCTCAATTGACGAATAACAATAATTATTAATGGCAAGATCTCTTTAAACGTGATATGTCAATTAGAGATAAAGAGACATTCACTACAAAGATTATACAAAATTCTCATTTATGCCAATTAAGGTTTACTTCTTGCAATCAATGAAACCAATACTAGAGCCAATTAGAGCACAATTATCTTGAAATGAGATCGCTAACAGTGATTTCCCAATGTGTGATTAGATGCAAAGAGAACAAGATCAAAGCATTCAAGGATTCTTTTTACCACCTTAGAGATAAACAAGATTTCACAGGAGCAATTATTTTAACACTTTACCATAATGTTCTCAAGACTTAGAAATGAGTTCTTATGATGTTAAGCCTTAGCAAGGTGTTTTCTTACCACTGTTAACTTATATATCGGACTTCTAAATGCTCATATCAGACCTTAGAAAAATTATACCAGTCCTTGAGATACATGTAGAATGCTATTACATGAAAAACACTCATATCTATTTAGCTTATGCAATGTCTTAAATGTGTCTTGGGGCTATTATATATGATTAAGTTGAAGTATTAGACCACTGTTAAGAGCTACTTCAGATCTGATTATGAAAACAGAGAGGAGAATAGGAAAGAAGAGGCAAACCCTCAGGCCTTGAGGCCTTGTTGGATGGATATATAAGCTTCTTATATGCACTAGAATTCCTTCAAACACTTGCAACACCAATTATTGGCTTGAAAAGTGTCACAAAATGAGAGATCAACCCTCTTGTGACTGAAGCTAGGGCTTCAAGAGCTGATTGATGAATTAATGAGATCCCAAACACTTGAAATCCTTCCTCAAACTAGAGATATGTCTGCAAAACAAAGTGTGTTAGCTTGAAACACAATCGACTAGTGGAAAAACTGATAATGAAATAAACTCAAACTCTTGCCAAAACTTACCATAAGCCTAAAAACACAAATATTAGTGCCAAAAATCAAATGCCAAAACTGTGATTGAGCTAAAAGGGAATGTAATTAGGGGACTAAGGCCTAATGAGGCCTACGCTAGGGAAAATAAGGCCAAATAGGCTTGCGACTAGGGGTTACAAGCCCATAAAGCGCTGCAACTGCCAAAAGAAGGCCTCTAAGGCCTACGACTAGGAGAATCAAAGCCTCTAAGGCATGTGGCTGCCAAGAAAAGCCCACAAAGGGTTACGACTAGGGGAGAAAAGGCCTCTGGGGCCTGCGGCTAGCCCCCAAGAGGCTTCAAAACCCCACGACACCCTTGCAACCACAAAAAAATCAAAATTTTACCTCAAAAGTAGTGCCAAAAATCTCCTCCAAGGGCTGCAACTTTGTTTTTTGAGCTAGACGCTGAGCAATGGAGAAGTGGGTATGCTAGATCTAGGCTTCAAGACCCTAGATCAGGCCTCAAACCCTCAACAAACTACTACTTTGGTTGGGATGACTTCCTCTAGACGCCTAGAAACCCTCAAAACCCTAGTTGTCTATGCTAGTGAGGCGGAGACTCTCCAAAAAATTAATTTCCCCTTCAAAATGCCTGAGCTATCACTTGCGCAAATGAAAAATAGAAAGCCCAAATGTCCAATATGTACAAAAAATTTAAATAAAACCCCAATACTATACAAATTAGATATAATAGGTTAGCGTTAAAATAAAGGGTTAGATTCAAAAAATTATTTCACAAATATTTATAATATCTACAAAAATCAAATTACTTTTATTAGCATATTAATCTTTGTAGCACAAGTAAATAAATGATATAATTTGAATAGATTTTAAATTTTAACAAAACACTCCTACATCAAATATTCGTTAGATTAAGACTTGAAGCCAAACAAAGTGTTATCCCCTCACAGTATGTGAACTTGGGGTTTTCCAAGGGCTAGAGCAACTCATAGCTCAAATGCACTTCAAAAAATAGATTATTAGATCAAGAGGGATTCAATCCACATAAGGGATTGATGAGCCTGAAGATAGCTGCTAGATCCCCTAGACCCATAATGCTTACTCTATCCCCACACCTAAAGCAAGATACTTGTGCCAATATATGTTCCTACTACCAGCGATTGAAATAATAATAATGCAATGTATTAGCTCAAAGCATATAAAAATAAGCCATCCAACACAT
This sequence comes from Pinus taeda, assembly GCA_000404065.3. NCBI lineage: Eukaryota > Viridiplantae > Streptophyta > Pinopsida > Pinales > Pinaceae > Pinus > Pinus taeda. The sequence continues at coordinate 191,038 of APFE030165450.1, forward strand.
ACCATAGATCAACAAGTGAGAGACCCCTGAATTGAACCCCAAAGTCTTATGCTTTTATTGCAAAATGCAGTAGAGCTTTGCACAGTACAAAAGATTTTCAACACTGTTCCAATTGAAGTTACAATGAGGAGCTCAAAGGCTTCCTTATATAGAAAAATAAGAAAGAAAATCCCTTCAATTAGAAATAACGATTAGTTGTGTTGATCTTCATTAAAATAATCTCATCCATCGATCTTCTTTTGAAATAACTTGATCTCCTTTGTCGATTATTTTATTTTGAGGAAAAATCGAATTTATCTTAAAACCCATTATTTTCCTAGTCCAAATATAATATTGTGGACTTTTATCTTCAAAAAAATTCAATTTGAGTTGACCACCAATGTCCAAAGGGTCAATTTCTCTTAAAAAAATCGATATTTTCCTTGGTGGAGGACCTTTAAAATTTAATTCCTTTTGGACCCACGAATTTTTGATGATTTTCCACTTGGAGAGAATTTAATTTCTCTCAAATTGGTTTTTTGATTTCAAATTCAATTAATTTTATGGTTGTGTTCTTTTTATTTTTGCTAGAAAAATTAATTAAAAGACTCGAGGGGAATACATATTTTTCTACCCTCTAAGTGAATCTTTAAATTTTATTTTTTAGCCATGGTGTCTAAATATGAGTAACCTTGCACTAAACTATTCCTAGATACACAAAGGGGAATAAATACTTTCTTACCCTATAATTGGATTTTGAATTTTTTTTTTTAGCCATGGTGTCTAAGTATGAGTAACCATGCACTAAACTATTCTTGGATACATTTTTACATCAAAATATTACAATATCAACCCTTAGAAGGGGAAATACACATTTGACACAGACCCCCAAGACTTTGCCCAATTTTGTGACATGACACATGATCTAGTATGAAATATACATAGACTCGTTAAACACTAGGGCTCACCTAAGACCTTGTCAAAGAATTCCACCCTAGCTTTGGGGTAAATCTGGGAGAAAAACTCTACCAATTATCCGTGTTTACAAACACACGTAATTTGGGGAGGTTAAAAAGCTCCATAGATGAAAACCTTTGAGAGGAATCATAGGCTTACCTAGATGTTATTACATGGCTTAATAGTCATACTAGAATCATGTACAAAAAAATTGCAGAATTTGGGATTACAATGATGAAATTGAAGCCGAATGATGACAATGATCTTGAAAAATTTTGTCCACTGCTTTGTACTCTGCTTCTTGGAACTGTTGAGATGTACATGGCCAACAAGACTGTTTAGATCTACATCAGATGTAGGAACCATCTGTGAGTGGCTAAACATCTCTTTGTCAATTCAAAGCATATTGTATGGTTGTTTGGGTTTTCTTTATTGTCTGATTACTTCCGCTTTGTTGGGGCTATAAACCCTAGCCTAAGGATTTATCTCGCATGTTGGGGCTATAAACCCTAGCCTAAGGATTTTATCCCACAACACACATGCAACCCAGGGTTTGGAAAATCGTGACTCTTGTCTCCACCACTGTGGAGATTCTTGTTGAACAATGTTTAAAGATTCAACAATTAGAGAACAAGATTACTAGTCTTTGCCAACAATTTGAAAAAATGCAATCAACTTCTAGTGGGGGTCTTCATTCCTCTGTTTCTGCTGTTAACTGTATAACAGTGGAAGGGTTCCTTCTTCTAGGTTTAAATGCCCTTGCTTTAATACATAAACAATTGCCCTCTTGGAATAGAGATTAAGCCCCTGGCTAATGTTCGTTAGTATGCAAGTTCGTGTAGTTATGTTTGTGGGGACTTGTCGAGTTTATACAAAGAGTATATATAGAGATGTAATTTTGTAGCTAAAGCTCTGCGCATGCCTATGGCAACTAGAATAGTGCAAGAGTTGGGTTAAATCCTTTTACACTTTTGATGAAATGCTGTGTAAGAGTTGGGTTAAATCCTTTTACACTTTTATGAAACGCTGTGCCTTGGATGCAATTTTTTAATACAATATTTGAAGTTACAGTTTAAACTAACAAAAAAAATCTTTCTCCAACCTTTAAATCCTTTACCATAAACATTTATGATATTTTTTATTTGTCATGGGCTACACAATTCCTTTGAGGAGAGTTTTGCTAATCTTCTCTAGCATTACGAAGAAGGAAACCAATCTTCAACAAGGACATGCAACCAGTCAACAACAAGGAAAAGAGCAATCGTACAACCTAGTAGAGCAGGTCATACAATTGTCCATACAAATTCCATATAGCCATATGGATTGGAGGGCAGGATGCCTTGATTTTCATGCTCACTGAAAATTTCAGGTTTGCTGTTTGTTTGATTAATTTTTCAGAGCCATTTTCCCTAGAAGGGAGCGGTCTTGTAAGTTCTGAAGATAATTTTAAATGATGCATTAATCTAGAAGAGCAGAAATAATTTTGCACTTTGTGATTGCTTTTTTGTTTTTGTTTGTTTAAACCGTTGCATGCAATAGTTAATAATTTTGACAAGTAAATATATTTGATCGGTTTGCTTAGATAGTTGGTTTTAGGATAATATAACGAAATTCATGGAAGTCTCTTTTCATATACATGATATTCCTTCTAGTGCTTGTCCATTAGATCTATAGTTTAGTGATGGCACTCCTCCAATAAATGATCAATTCAATGATGCCAATCCTTTGCTAGAGAATGATAGATGATTTTTCAAGTGATCTGTTTGCTCTGACTACTCATCCATTCGATAGGTTAAGGCCTATGCCCAAATGGGTGATATCCACGTTCACTGTTGCTTTTCTTATAGGCTCATCATAGCATCATTAGAAACCTCCTCTAGGGGCTCTTCTCACTATGGTCAATGATATGCCCGTTGACTTGAACCTTCATCCACCACTGATGCTGTGTTGCATGATTAATGTTGCAAAAGATCCCACTAGATAAGAATGGAAGTGATTTGGTGTTCAAGGGGGGGGGGGGGTGATGTGTAATGACTTCTCTATGTGCTCTTTGTTCAACAGTGAGCGCAAGTTAAATACTAGTTGTATTTGTATTATTGGCTAAGGCTAACCTAATCAACATAGTCCCATAATCCTTATTGGGGAAATCTTTGTATTCCTTGAATATTGTATATATTTACCAACTTTCATTTGTAATACTAATTCAATTGTTTATTCACTCTCTATAAAAGTTATTTAATTTATAGGCACTATTACCCACCAAAATGTGGGTGACCCCATGGGAGAATTTTTTTCTCCTTTGAATAGCCATCCAACTAGCAACCCTACATTTTCTTAGTACATGATATTATGCCATGATCCTCCACCATTTTCACCTGCTAGACACCTCTCACCATCCAACATTCCTCTTGAAGGAAGGTGGGTCATCATTAGGCAGATACTTTAACCATCTAACAATCATGTGATTTTACTTAATGTTTTGGACATTCTAACATGGATTAAGGGGTGATCTGAATGATTGATCGATCTTGGCTGTAACCCTGTTCCCTCAATTTACCATGGAGATTAGTTTTTGACCCTAGCTCAGTGGGACTGTTAAATTTCCTTGAAATTCTGCAACTACTTAGTGAATTACTGAAATAAGGTAACTAAAAACTAAAAGAATTATTGAAAACAAGGCAATTAAAAACTAAAATAATTACTGAAAACAAGGCAACTAAAAACTAAGATAACTACTGAAAACAAGGCAACTAAAAACTAAAACCAAATTTACTTTCACCAAGATAGATAGTTTCTTAACAATTTATAAGCAGTTTACCCAGGAAACCCAAATGGGAAAACTTGTTTTCTTTGTTGTGGTATTTTATTGATTGTTTTAAAGCAATTGGATCTATTACAATTCACGATACTTACTGTAGCTAGCAATTTGTCTTTGAGAAAACACTTGTTCTCCTACTAAATAACCTTGACTTGCTCAGAGTATCCTTGATCCCTGCTCCTAGATCCTTGCGCATTAGAAGCCCCTATTTCCTTGTGCACTTCCTCCTATTTCCTAGTGCATAATTGGGGCCCTATTTTCTAGTGCAAATCCCCTATTTCCTTGCGCACTTGTGGCCTCCTAAATCCTAACTCACTTGTGGCCTCCTAAATCCTAGCGCACAAGCTCCTCAATTCTGCGCGCGCACACGCAACGAATGATCTCACAAGAATATGTTGATCTTGTGTCTTTGTCCTCCTCTTTATAGATAGAATTCGAGCATGTAACTTTAGAAGTTCGAGTTGTGATTGCGATTTAATTGAGAGTTCATCTTGTTCTCTCTCCAATCAACACTTCGGAGTCTTAACTTATTCTCTCTCCAATCAACACTGAAGACTAACTCGATCTAACTGAACTTGTAACTGCCACCTCGTCTTGTAGTCAAACTGAAGAAGACTCCACATAACTGAAGCTCCAACACTACGAATGTAAACTTGATGACCATTCCAGTAAAATGGAAATCAACTCATTGTAACTGAAGTATATCTTATGAACTCACACTCATGGTAGAGAAAGACAAATTTGTGGTCTTCACTAGCTAAGGCACAAGCCAAAAGATCTTCCACTCTACATTTTCAACTCTCCGTCTTAGCGAGGAAGGGATTTTGTACAACTTCCAACTTATCTCAGAAACAGACGAAACTGCTTCTTGCCAATGTATTGGTCAACATATCTAATGTCTGCTCCTTTGTTGGAATGTATGGTAGCTTCACTATTCCTTTCTGTACACAGTTCCTGAGATGATGATACTTGATATCGATATGCTTGGAGCAATCATGGAACACTAGATCCTCATAGAGCTTAATGCAACTTTGATTGCCATAGTGTGTCACAGTGGGCTCCATACCTTGCCTGAAATGTCCCATAAGCAACATCCTAATCTAAATGGCTTCACATGTTGCCAAGTTGGCAACCATGTATTCAACCTCTGCTGAACTGAGTGCAATTGATCTTTGCGCCCTCCTACTAAACCAGGGAACAGTTGTTGACCCAACGCTGAAGACACAACCCAAAATACTCTTTCAATTTGTGGAGCTCCCTTCCTAATTTGCATATGTGAAGCCCTTAAGCCTCACACCATCAACTTGTCTATACCATAATCTATAAACTGTCATACCATAATCTATAAACTGTCATGCCTATGAGATCCCTTAAAACATGCTTCGCAACAACCTAATGAAATTTGGTCGGTTCCGTCATGAATTGACTGAACTGGTTCACTGCAAAACATATATCAAGTCGTGTGTTAACTAAGTACATCAATAACCCATTGAGTTGCCTATACAATGTGACATGTACTAGCTCTGCTCTACTAGCATCCACCTTCCTCCAGTTTGTGACTAAAGGCGTGGTCATGGGCCTGTAATCCTACTTATGAAACCTCCTGAGGATCTCTGTAATGTACTTCCCTTGCCCCAAGAAGATTTCCCCATCACCATGCCATACTTCCAACTTGAGGAAATAATGCATAAGCCCTATATCCTTCATCTCAAACTCTCTTGCAAGATCTGCCTTGCAATCTTGGCTTAAGCTATTTACTCTAGTCAATATAAGATCGTCAACATAGAGCACTAGAATGAGCGAAAGCCCTCCAATCGTAATGTAGTACAGGTTGGCATCTGCCTCACTCTTAGTCAAGCCCAATCCTTGAAGGTAGTTATCAATGTGAGTGTACCATGCTCAAGGTGCCTGCTTGAGCCCATAAAGAGCTCTCTTTAGCAAAGAAACATGAGTGTCTTCGCTGAAAGTCTCAAACCCCTTTGGCTGCTCCATATATATCTCCTCCACAACCACTCCATTGAGGAATGTTGTCTTCACGCCCATCTAGTGGATCTTCCACCCCATCTGTGTTGCAAGTGTTAGAATTATCCTGTTGGATGCATAATGAGCTACTAGGGTAAACGTCTCATCGTGGTCGATGCTCTCAACCTATTGGAAAGCTGATAGGGTAGCTTAATTAACTTGAATGCTTTCCATGACATTTACTTGTGATTTAGGTTCTTATTAACTTGATTATGTTTTTCATCATCAAACAGATGCCAAAACAAAAGTGAACACAAGATATAGGCTCTATGCCAGGGCAAAACCCACAATGGGGAAAACCTATAAGAACTTCTCCTTATCAATTTCAAAGGAGACTACCAAGACCAAACAAGACTTCCTAGCTCCCTCCAAGATGCAAGTCAACCAACCATACATTCAGTAGGATCTTTATAGGAATTCTCTTCACATGAATGCTCTTCAAGACTTCTCAGATCATGCATAAGACAAGGAACTGAACTTCATAGAACTTGACACCTTCTTTGTTGGATTTTTTCTTCCTTCTAAGACCTTCGTACCTTCCGAACCTCTAATCAGAAGACACCAAGATATACAAGCTTCTTTTTGACTTCCTCACACTTCCTTCCTAAACCACATATTAGATTTGATGTGTGTGTATCAATTGTCCTTCATGAAGTCAAAGATCCTACTATTATATAGTCCTCCAAGTGGCTTATTAAACCCACTCTAGGCCGACATGAACATGCTAGCTGACTTGATCTCTAGGAGTCCCTTTAGACACATTTAATTACAAAATATTATTTCTTTACATTGATACAAGTGCCCAATACGGTATTTAATGATTTTGACTCTAGACACAAACCAAAAGCATGCAATGGATGCTTGATCTATTGACCAAACAAGCATGAAACCCATGCCCCATAAATATTTTTTCTTTTTACATTTTATTTCATCTTTTGATCAATAATAAGGGATACATTATGACATAAGACAAATGACAATTATGAAGACAAAAACTAGCTACAATTTCCAACACTCCCTCTTAACTAGCGAGGTATTCATAATTGTCCAACCGGTACAAGGAAGTACTCCATTTGAAAAGTTCTTATAAGAAGAGTTCCAGATTGATAAGCATCACTCATCATAGCCAATGTTGTCACATTATCCAAGGCCTTGACAAGTACACTCTATCTTTCATAAGATTAGAGCGCAATGCTGGGAGGCATTCCATAGGTCACCATAGCACCTCATCATGGTGCATACTCCACCTAGGATACCCAAAGTATTCCTAAGTATTCCTAGCATTGGACGATTCTTATCCAAGTCTATGTGACTTAGGATCCTCATCCTAATCAATCACATTACATGACTCTAAGAATGTCTGTCCAAGATGCTTATCCAAATCAACATTGTCCTCATCCATGCCCATGTACTTGACTTAGGACATCAATCCTAATCCATCATAGTACCTGACACAAGGAGAACAAACAAGTCATCATTCTCCCTATCCATGATGCATACACTAGACTTACGTCTGTTAGTCTTGGTCTAGTACATGACACAGGGAAAACCAATGTCCAACCAAACTCCCTCTCAATCAGGGAGGACATCCCTATGCTCCTTTTAATCAGAGAATATATCCTGCTTCTATTCAAGGAGACTTCTTTTTACTCCCTCTTAAACTTAGAGGAGATTCCCTACTTCCTTAGGGAAGTCACAACCACAAGTCGTCAAATTTTCCTTTCATAAAAGCACTAGCTACCAGCGTGCATGACTCCCTCTTTCCTCCGCATCTCATTGTACAGAGCATGCTTCCTTTCATGGATCCATCTTCTTATGACAGGTTCCAGGTCATCTAACTTGCGCGTCACTTTAATCTCGACTTTATCAATGAAGGCATTCAATTGAACCTTCCCATTCTTCAAGCTAATCATAACTTCCACGAAAATGATCTCCCTTCTAGACATTTAGGTTATCATCTCACATTGCTACCCTCCAATCCCAAGATGAGCACATCATGATCTTCCTCGATTTCAGGTACCAAACGTTGAGATTTGCCCCCAACATCCACACAGTTGAACTTGCTTCAACTATCATATATACCTACAACATCTTTCCAAGCAACAAAAACATGTTAACTACATAACTAATAATAGATATCATCATCAAACTTACCTTATGACATTCTTCATGACAAGACATCAACATCTTCAAGGTCCATCTCCATATGAGTCTATCATAGTGCCCAAGGATCCAACTTGATTACCAAGTTACAAATTTTCCTTCAATGAACTTTGATAACATCAGTTCCTTCAGGTCTTTACAGTTCCCTCCATTCATCATGCTCTACATAACATAAGATCGGTTTTTATTAGCCATATACCTGCATTATGACAAGTAACACCAAGCAAAATATACAAATACAAGAACATGATTGTAATTTTGACAATCGAGGCATTGCTACCCTCTAATCCCAAGATGAGCACATCATGATCTTCCTCGATTTCAAGTACCAAATGTTGAGATTTTCCCCCAACATCCACACAGTTGAACTTGCTTCAACTATCATATATACCTACAACATCTTTCCAAGCAACAAAAACATGTTAACTACATAACTAATAATAGATATTATCATCAAACTTACCTTATGGCGTTCTTCTTGACAAAACATCAACATCTTCAAGGTCCATCTCCATATGAGTCTATCATAGTGCCCAAGGATCCAACTTGATTACCAAGTTACAAATTTTCCTTCAATGAACTTTGATAACATCAGTTCCTTCAGGTCTTTACAGTTCCCTCCATTCATCATGCTCTACATAACATAAGATCGATTTTTATTAGCCATATACCTGCATTATGACAAGTAACACCAAGCAAAATATAAAAATACAAGAACATGATTGTAATTTTGACAATCGAGGGATAGCATGGTATCTTAGAGGGAGAATTCCTAGGATTTTTAGATTCAAACCCTAAGCTCCTAGATATTTCCCTTTGAATCATCAATCCTAGGGTTTGAATCCAAAATTCAATTCTACCCTCACTAAGATTTTCCATACACCCTAGAGTACCTACAAACCCTAAAATCCAAAAAATTAAGGTTTTTATGAGGGAACAAATAGGTTACGGTTAGGGTTTTTCACTTGACTAGGGTCGTACAAAATCCTAGTTACCAATAATCCTCAACAAACACTAGAACCAAACATGTCCCAAAAACCCTAAGGCGATTCATGTTAGACCTTATATGCATAAAAACAATTATATGTACCTCAAAGGCAAGGACCACATACCTGAGTCCTTTGTTATTGCAAGAAGTCTGCTACAAAGCGCTCTTCTTGATTACATTGTACAAGGTATTTTCACTTCCATAACTGTCATGATCTTCTTGTTAGGATATTCCGACACATAGGAAATAGTTAAGTATAACTTGCTCTAGTGTAGAGTTAGTTAAAGTGTGTTTCTTTACTATGTACTTTTGTAACTTACAATTTGAAGGTCACGATATGTTCTAGACATGAAGTGATCTGACAGTTCATTCTCTCCTCGGTATTACCGACACTTGATCCGTGGCTTAACACTTGATTGGTCCATGATATCTATTTAAAGAGCATGGAGGGTCATTGTAAGGTGATCGTTCATGAGAGAAGCTTATGTAAATTTTCTTTCTTTTACATTAATCAATTGCCTAAAGTGACCGCGTTGGCTCAGGCCGTGGACTAGTTCCCTCTTTGAGGGTTTTAACCACATCAAGAATACTGGTGTATTGATCTGTGATCTGTTTGTGAGCGGTGCCCTTTGGTGTTCTATTTGAGAAACTTACCCTATAAATTCCTACATGGTATCAGAGCTATTTGAGGGTCGCATCCGTCCACATCTGTTGGTTATCCAAATCCGAAGACGGTACAATTGCATCCGATTGTCGTTTCCTATATCTACTGTTTTTGACCGCTTTCAGGCCGATAGGACTGCTCTATTGTGTTAGGAGCATTTGTTCTAGTGAGGAACCCCTTTCGTTTCACGCGAAAAGGTTTCCGATAGCCCTAGCTACATCTGTTTTAAGATCTGGAGGTATACAACATTTATTTGCAGTATTAGTTATTTATCTCTCTGTTTATTTCGGTTTATTTATCTCTCCGTTTTTTATTACTGGATCTATACCATTCATTTCTGCATATGCTCTTTGCCTTGCGACTCTGTGCGATTTGGGCAAATGAGAGACAAAAATGAAGGATTTTCTCATGCGTATGCTCTTTTCTATCGCGCCTTAGTGTGATCTCGGAAAATCAGAAACATTGAGGAAAATATTTAGTTTCTGACGATATCTAATTTCAAGTCGTAAGGTTTGGTTTTTTTTGCATATCTGTTTTAGGTTGTGTGGTTTTTTGTTTTGTAGGCAAAAAGAGCTTTCTCAAGTAAGCATGCACTCCAAAGCTTCAACGACTAAAAAAATATTACTAACCTTTTAAACTATAGCTCACTTGGTCCAAAGTTACTTTATGAGAATAGAGGTCTTGGGTTCAAGTCTTTATTTTTGTTGAGTTACTTTTTCAAAAAGCACATGTAACTTATGTTTTAAAGTTACTTTATGTAAAAGTGTTCTCACCCATTATAAAAAGCGAGTCACTTATAATTCTAAAGTCTCTTTGTATTTTATTTAAGTTACAATTTAGTGGGTAGCTCATAAAGTACCATTGTAAAAATGACTTTCACTTATTTATAAAAGTGGGTCACATAGTTAGATTAAGTTTGGAAAGAGGGGGGATTTGTTTTTAAAATATAACATTATCATTCATTGCCGCACATTCATGTACTTCATCGGCATCTTCAACAATTTTTCTTCAAAAAGTCATAAATTCTTCATTCGAAAGTCGTTTTCAGAGCCGTTTTTTTTGAATTGGCATAATTTTTTGAGATATTTCCATTGGAACACTTAGTTTCAACATCTACAACTTCAGTTTCTGTTAAAATGAAAAGTCCATGCCAATTTATTCTTGACAACACCAACTACTTCCAATGGGTGTCCTACATGGAGCATTTACTTAGAAGTAAAGGTTTTTATAGAATAGTCTTAGGACAAGAGTCTAAACCTAAAGATGAAGATAAATAAGCCAAATGGGAAAATAGGCAAGATCAAGCACGTGGGTTGATAGAGATGTCTATTTCTTTAGACCTTAGATTCCATATCGCAGAACTTGATACCCCTGATGAAACAATGAAAAAACTCAATAAAGTTTTTGGAATTAAAAATGAAATTAGAGCCCATCAACTCGAAAATGAGTTGCTTACGTTGGACCCCAATAATTTTTCTTCCATTGAAGATTTTTTGTCCGAGTTCAAGACCCTTAGACTTATCTTGGAAGGTGTTAAGGTTAAGAAAGAATATGGTAGCTTTATCTATTCCATTCTTACTAAATTGGGACTAGCCTACTTTGTGTTTGTCTCCACCTTCCACTTTAATAGAGAAGCTTTTATTTCTCAAGGAAAAGACTACAAGTCCCCCTCTTTTGATGCCTTTTGTGATTCTTTAATAAGAGAACAAGAAAAACTCTTACATCTTGGTTTTTTAATCTTCAAAGCTCTTCTAAGAAAGCCTTAGCCGCCCAACAACAACCAAGTTCAAAAAATCCTAAGAAGCAACAACATAAAAAGAATGATCCTAAACCAACCAAGGGTCATAAGCACTTTCAGTCTCAAAATGAAAAATCAATTCAACAAAATGATAAGACAAATAAAACAAAGGGAAGAACACTGATAGACATTGCAATTTTTGTAATTGAGATGGCCACTTAGAATCCAAATGCTTTAAGAAGATGGAAGCCTTAGAAGCAGCAATGAAGAAGCATAACATCCATTTGGAGCACTCTTCAACTTTAACATCATCTTCAGGAATAACACTTTCTTCATGTGGTTGTCAAGCATCTCGGTTTGGTTATGCATTAAATGTATCTTCTTCTTCTCATTCTCATGAGTGGCTCATTGATTCTGGAGCATCTTATCACATGGCCAAAAACAAAGCCATGTTTTCTTCTTTAAATGATTGTAACACCAAAATATATATGTTGGTGATGATAAATCTTTTAGTGTTGAAGGGACTGGAACTATTCATCTAGACAGTGGTCAATTTCATGATGTATTATGTGTTCCAACCTTATCCTGCAACCTTCTATCTGTATATCAAATAACTCATTTAGGTGAAGGTAAAACCATTGAATTTTCACCTCACGATGTTGTAATTAAGGACTTAAGAGATCCTAGACAGATTTTAGCTGCTGGAATTGCTGATGATTCTACAAGGTTGTATAAATTTAACAACTTTGGGTCATCAACTCTTACTTCAGTATTTGTTGCTCCTAATGATGAAGTGAACAAACTTTGGCATGAGTGATTTGGTCACTTAAACTATCGCTTCCCTCAAAATCTATGTAAAGAAAATATGGTGACGGGTCTTCCTATGGTATCTTGCAGAGATTGTGTTTGTTCCGGATGTGTACTCGAAAACATCATTGGGATAGTTTTGGAAAACGTGCTTCGTGGCATGCCTCAGCCCCTTTACAGCGTGTGCATAGTGATTTATGTTTTCCTCTTTCAGTTGATTCATTCTCTGGCTACAAGTATTTCTTAACTTTCATTGATGATTTCTCCAGATGCACTTGGATATACTTCTTAAAACTCAAGGGTGAAGTATTTAACATATTCTCGGCCTTTAAGGCCTTTATTGAGAAACAATCTGGACATCAAATTCTTAAGCTAAGATCTGATAATGGCAGAGAATATGTTAACAACAAATTCATCAACTTTTGCACTGAGCATAGAATTCAAATGCAACATATGGTTCCATATACTCCACAACAAAATGGTGTAGCTGAAAGGAAGAATCACACCTTAAAGGAAATGGCTAATTGTGTGCTTCAATCTAAAGGACTTAAGCCTTAATTTTAATTTGAATTTGTGGAAAACCTATGAGCAGTTATGAAACCAACGTTTCGGACTAATTTGGTGAGTCCATCATCAGGGCAATGAGATAGTATTTGAGAAGAGAGAATGAATTTCAGACACTTATTAATAGTTATTAATTAATTTTTTATTATTTTTTTTGGTTCGGCTAATTAATTTAATTAATAATTTGTTATATTTATTTAAATGAATATTAATTTAATTTGTTATTTATTTATTATTTAGTATTATTATTTATTTATTTTTTTACTTTTATAATTTTATTATGTATACTATTATTGATATATTTATTAATGCTATTATATGTAATTATATATATTGTAGATTTTATTATGTATACATATGTATATTACTAGCAATTGTCCCAAAAGGTACAAAGAGAGGCCGATAAGATTATTAAATTGGAATTGTTGAATTTTTCTAGAAGAGTTAATTGGTTTGTGAAAATTATGGGGAGTGTTATGGACAAAACAAGTAGTAGAATTAGCATTGAGAATAATATAATATTCATAGACTGAAGTTTACTTTTGAATAAAATATAATTAATTACATTAATATTAGGGTCTATAGGGTCATCCAAGATAAGAGTGCATTCATCTTAGAAGCTTCAAGGTTTAGGGGAACCCTATTTATCTAACCCAAGAATATCAGTCCTAAATACTGGGGAGATTAGAGCTAAGAAGAAGTCTAGTGATTCCATTAACAAGATTTGTGAAGCCTTTGGCCTAGCAATATTGTGGGGGAGTAAATAAATTTAAAATAAAACTTTGTTTCTATGATTGGAAAAGTATGTAAACCATTTAGTTAACATGTAAAGTAATTGCAAATGTGAAAAGAAGAAAAAAAACAACTATACATGGTAATACAAACCTATTGAAACTAAAAAGAAAAAAAAAATATCATAGAATACAATAGAAATATCATAGATTAAGGGAAAAAAATGAGCTATAAAATATAAGCTACAGAATATTATTTTCCATGTGGAGGAAATATAAAATCAATGCTTCTTCATTATCAAATAAATATTTCAAAATACCTTCCTATTTAGACTAAGATCATGAACCTACCATGAACATACCTTGTAATTATACATAGCATTAAAATAAACAAAGAAAATGCATAATTGGGCTTTATCAAATATTAACCATAAATAACCATAAAGGGTTCGATTTGAATTCAGTATATAGTTTTCTCATAGACCCGAAGTGTATATATATAAACATAAAGAGTTTATATAATATGACCATGCAAGACTAACCCCATACAGAGAAATGCAAATACAATAAACCCAAATAAAGCTATAAAAAAACAATATTTATAAATAAATAAACATTGTTCCAAGTGGTGAGATGAATAATTATAGTGAACCGACTCATGCTAGCAATATACAATTATGGTTCTTAAGGTATTACGGGAAAAATTGCATAAAGTTGGCTAGTGCAAAGACCTCTTGAATGCATATAAACCCTGAGCTTCGAATCCTAGAGTGGTCTCAGCCATTTGAGAGCCTGTACAATTTTATAGAAAATAAAACATTTGTAAGAACCTGCAAATGGCATAGCTGAGATGAAAAGATTGTGGATAATTTGTCTAGAACAAGGGGGTCTCCTAGGATACCTGTGTTCATAAACACCTGCGAACAAAAAGATACACGGACATCAGTTAGGGTATACGAGAAGGCCTTCGAAAAAATTATTATGAGCACTATAATGAGTTTAGACAGAGAAAGTAAGAGTTATACATGTTCATATAGCATGAAGACAAAGACATACAACCCTGTTCCAAATGAAATTATATATATATAAGCGGTGAATGTTGCCGACAAAGAAATCCCTTTGTGCAAAGAGAAAACTAGAACTCAAACAAAATTTGCCCGGTGCGAGTCAAACGAAACCACGTACGCCTTGAAATCCTGAAGTTAGAGGCATTATTTATAGAAAACCAGTCTAGGGCTTCCCCTTTGAAACCCTAACCAAATCTACAATTAGAGGCAAAAGTAACAATGGAAAAGGAATTATCACCGGAAAGAAGGATAATAAAATAGCTGAGAACCACAGTTGATAAAAGAATATTCGAGCAATTTAGACCAGAGAGTAATTACCTTGACATGTGCACTAACAAGTTCCCTGTGGGTGAATTCGAATGAAAAAAGTTGAATGATACAGAATTAAGCACTAAGCAGGAAGGTCCACCTATGTTTCCCCATCAATAAATAAATTGCAATCCCATTTTCTCCACAGTCTCTTGGTTGTTCAGTGGGATGATCTTCTTTTGACCATAAGTAGGAATCCGGTATCTCATCATGCATTGAATTAGTTGCTGAAACGCTCTTGCAAGTATGAGACAAAAGGCTCATCTTAACAACGTGTACTTGTTTATCAAATAAAAGAACGCAACACCTAAATGCGAAGTGAAAGTAATAGGCAAACGAACGCTAGCGAGTTTGCCTGCAATTTTCCATGAAGTGACTGCATACGATGAATCTTTTTGCAGATTTATCATTGCCATTTGAGAAGAATTAATAAAAAATCACTCGATTTCGATATGGTAATTGGCCTAAAAATCTGCTAATCTTATGAAAAAGCAGTAAAAATATCTTTCCATGCCATGGAGTGCACAATAAAACTCGGAGGTGAAAATAAGGCAACTCAACTAATATTTGGAAAAAGCAGTCACACTTCAAATCAATGGTTGAAAGTGTCTCACCTGATGGAACGGAGCAGGTTAAAAGTGTTGACGATTGTTGATGCATAGGAAGGCCTATCGGCCTAATTAATATGAATATTACTAATATTAATTATTTTTAATTATAATTAATTTATTATAATTTTTTA
>APFE030165450.1:208187-219410 GCA_000404065.3 Pinus taeda
ATTAAAATAAAAAATAAAAAAATAAAAGAAAATTAATAACAACAATATATATCTATATTGTATAATAATAATAAAATACATTAGATTAATAATATGGTTAGCCAACAATAAATAAATAAAATATAAAATAGTCATAACATAGCAAATACATATATATATAAATAATAGATACTCATATATGGGAAGCACATAAATAATCAAATAAAATAAAACCCAAATGGTTAATATAATAATAACAAATATTAAATAACATGAATACTTAATCAATTAAGTAGATATAATTAGGAGTGATTAATTAGATCAATCCAAATAATAATAAGTAATATCACATATCCAAATAATTAATTTAATAATAATAATAACAATAATATAAATAAAATTTTTAAATATATTATATATATATATATATATAATAATATATATATATATATATATATATTTTAAATAAAAAAAATTAAAAAAATAATAAAACATAATTAAATAAATAAATAAAAATTTAATAAAAATTAAAAAAAAAAATAATAAAATAATTAAAAATAATTAATATTGTAATATTCATATTAATAATAACATATGTATAACATAATAAAATCTACATATATATAATTACATATAATAGCATTAATAAATATATCAATAATAGATCGTAATAAAATATATAAAAAAAAAAAAAAAAAAAAAAAAAAAAAAAAAAAAAAAAAAAAAAAAAAAAAAAAAAAAAAAAAAAAATATATATATATTAATATAATAATAATAATAATAATAATATATAAATAAATTAAATAATAAATAACAAATTAAATTAATATTCATTTAAATTAAATATACAAAATTATTAATTAATTAATTAGCCGACAAAAAAAAATAATAAAAAATAATTAATAACTATTAATATAAGGTTCTGAAATTCATTCTCTCTTCTCAAATACTATCTCATTGCCCTGATGATGGACTCACCAAGTTAGTCTGAAACGTTGGTTTCATAACTGCTCACAGGTTTTCCACAAATTCAAATTAAAGTCAAGCAACCTGTATGGACTCCCTCTTCATTAAGCCTTAATTGTTGGGCAGAAGCAATTAACTGTGCAAATTACATGGTAAATCGCACTCCTACTAAGGTTTTAAAGAATATCACTTCAGAAGAAGCATGGAACTCAATTAAACTAGATGTAAGTCAGTTTCGTGTTTTTGGAAGTGAAGCATGGGCTCATATTCTTTATGAGAAACATAAAGCCTTAGAACCTAAGAGTGAAAAATGTATTTTTGTTGGATATTCTGAAGATGTCAAAGGATATAGACTTCTTCCACCTAAATCCAAAAATGTTTTCATTAGAAGAGATGTAAAGTTTGCTGAAAATATATCGGCCTACGAGCCTAGTTCGGCGGATGTACCACCTTTGTATCTCTTCTACTTTTGAAAATATTTCTTCTTCAGATGATGACAGCAAGGATGACAATCCTCCCCCACCTTCTCGGGATCCTCCTTCAGCGCCTCAACTTCCAAAATGGGTCCGCGCTACTCAGGATGCAGCAGGTGCTCTTGCAGGTGATCTTACAGATCAACGTCGCACACGTTCTCAGTGTGATAGAGCCTCTTCTTTACTGGCTCAAGCTTCAGCGAATTATGATCTTGACACCTTTGTAGAAGCTTCAGGCCATCTAGATTGGGACACAACTATGGATGAAGCATATCGTTCATTATTAGCAAAGGATACATGGGATCTTGTTCCTCTTCCGAAGGGACAAAAACTTGTTAGATGCAAAATGGGTTTATAAAACTAAGTTTAGACCAGATGGAAAAGTTGATAAACATAAAGCTCGTCTTGTTGCTAAGGGTTTTTCACAAGTTGAAGGCATTGATTATACTGAAACCTTCTCCCCTGTTGCCAAAATGAACTCTATTTGCCTTGTTCTTTCCCTTGGTGCGTCTTTCAAATGGGAAGTCCATCAGATGGATGTTAAATCTGCTTTCTTGCATGGGGACTTGCATGAAGAAATCTATATGGAACAACCTCTTGGCTTTATACAAACAGACTCCAGCCTTGTATGTCGGCTTAAGAAATCCCTTTATGGTCTGGGCTTGGTATGCCTAAATGGATAACTTTCTTTTAGATATTGGCTTTTCTAGGTGTCATTATGACAATACTGTCTACACCAGGAAAGTGGGTAAGTCTCTTATCATTCTTGTTCTTTATGTTGATGATCTTATCCTTACTGGTAGTGATCCTAACCTTATAAACCATATGAATTCTAGCCTTAAAAAGCAGTTTGAAATGACAGACTTAGGACACTTGCATTATTTTCTTGGTCTTCAAGTCTTGCAATCCAAGGAAGGTATTTCCCTTTCCTAGTCTGAGTATGCCTGTGATATTTTATGCCACTTTCACATGGAAGACTGTAAGCCAGCCCTTTCTCCCTTTCAGTTTGGAGCCAAACTTTCAGTCACTTGTACTTCCCCTAAAGTTGTTGCTACCTTATACTGTTTGTAGGAAAACTTTTGTATTTGATCCATACCCGTCCTGACCTTTCCTTTGCTGTTGGCCTTATTGCTCGGTTATGCAAAACCCACATGAAAGTCATTGGAAAGCAGCTAAAAGAATACTTCGTTATGTTTGAGGTACAGTTCAGTTTGGGATTCATTACAGTTCCGAAGCATCTCCTCTATTGGTTGGTTTCACTAATTCCGATTGGGCTCGTGACCCTGATGATCAGAAGTCTACTACAGGTTATGTCTTCACTCTTGGTTTTGGACCTATTACATGGGCTTGCAATAAACAAAGTGCCATTTCTCTTTCTTCAGTAGAAGTAGAGTATCGTGGCATCATAAAAGCTAGTAAGGAAGCATTGTGGCTTCGTCAAATCCTGTCAGAGTTTGGCTTTCAGCAGCAACATCCGACTACACTTTGGTGTGATAATCAAAGTGCCATTCAACTTTGCAAAGATCAAGTCCAACATCAGCGCAACAAACACATTGAACTGTACATGTGCTTCATCAGAAAGCTCATTGATGACCATGTTCTTGAAGTGCAATATTTTCAACCGATGATCAAGTTGCAGACATCTTTACAAAGGCTCTCATAGAGGCGAAGTTTACTAAACTTCGATTTATGGTTGGAGTTCAGGAAGTTGTCACTAAGGGGGGATAGGCTCTAATGCCTCCTTCATTCTCCTATTGTGTCATATTTGTACATCCTTCAATCCTATCCCAAGGTGTTCTTAAGGGGGGGATGTTAGGATATTCCGACACATAGGAAATAGTTAAGTATAACTTGGTCTAGTGTAGAGTTAGGTAAAGTGTGTTTCTTTACTATGTACTTTTGTAACTTACAATCCGATGGTCATGATATGTTCTAGACATGAAGTGATTTGACGGTTCATTCTCTCCTCGGTATTACCGACACTTGATTCGTGGCTTAACACCCAATTAGTCCATGATCTTTATTTAAAGAGCATGGAGGGTCATTTGTAACATGACCATTCATGAGAGAAGCTTATGTAAATTTTCTTTCTTTTACATTAATAAATTGCCTGAAGTGGCTGCGTTGGCTCAAGCCATGGACTGTTTCCCTCTTTGAGGGTTTTAACCACGTCAAGCATATTGGTGTATTGATCTGTGATCTGTTTGTGAGCGATGCCCTTTGGTGTTCTATATGAGGAACTTACCCTGTAAATCCCTACACTTCCATTGATTCCATAATGCCAAAGCCAAAGATTGACTTCCAATGATCTTGAAAGTGTTAAATAAGAGAAAACTGCTTTGTCCTTTCAAACGTGATTCCTGTACAAATCTTCAAGAATTTTACACAAAATCCCCTTAGAATAGTTCTGGTACCTATCTTTTCTTGGAGATGCCATATTCTTTGTCAAACTTTTAAACCTTTGTTGAAGTAGATCCAATCCTGATAATTTTCCAACATAGTCACAATAGTAAAATGGATTTGAATCCTTTTCACAATGATTGCCTTGAATATAACAAACTGTTTTCATTGCTGTAGACTGCTTGTTTCAAGTATTCCTTTTATTGAGACTTCGAAATGCCAAACAAGAATAATTCCTCAGAAATTTCTTTTCTTTGTTGTCAACAATAGGGTTGGTCCCTATTCAAAAGAATGCGGATTTGATCTTTTTAACAATGGCACAATTTGTTGGAGGGAGAGGTTGCTACAGACCTTGTTAAAATTTGATATGTACTTATGAGAATGAGACTATGATCTTTTGATGATTACTAAAGTAGACCTTCCAAACAAACCCAATATGATTATATAAAAAACAAAAATTCTCTTTATCTTACAAGGTCGACTTTAATGCTACTGCTGAGGCTCGTCCTTCCTATATATAATCTTGATTTCTTTTCTTGTGATTTGGTCACCAATGCAACAATACATAGAACTTTAGAATTTCGGATCTCTGAGGAACTTTCAGACCTTAAACTTCATGCACAATTTATATTTATGCCCAAAATTTCGTTTTTCCTTTTAAGAGACTCAGTCTTGAATAGGCTAATGGTCTAGCCCTTCAAATATCTCAAAAGGTGCTTCTTGGTATCTTTGAACATCTGACTTTTGAGCTCTAGTCTCCGACCTAAATCACAAAGGTATGAGCTTGTAAATATGCCCAAAAATATGCTCTTTTTCTAGCTTGGAATTTCTTCAAGGAGCTCGGTCTTCAAGACTAGGCCGAAGACCCTTCTTCTTTATTCAATGTGATTTTCTAGCTGCGTTCACACCACTGACCTTAGCTTTGATACCATGTTGGAAATTTGATAGGGCAACTTAATTAACTTGAATGCTTTCCTTACATGTCATTTACTTGTGATTTAGATTCTTCTTAACTTGATTATGTTTTTCATCATCAAATAAATGGCAATACAAAAGTGAACACAAGATATAGGCTCTATGGCAGGGCAAAACCTACCAAGCGGAAAACCCATAAGAACTTCTTCTTATCAACTTCAAAGGAAACTACCAAGACCAAACAAGACTTCTTAGCTCCCTCCAAGATACAAGTCAACCAACTAGACATTCAGTAGGATCTTTACACACATTCTCTTCACAAGAATGCTCTTCAAGCCTTCTCGGATCATGCATAAGTTGGGGATCCGAACTTCATAGAACTTGACATCTTCTTCGCTATATTTGTTCTTCCTTCTAAGAACTTCGCATACCTTCCAAACCTCTGATTAGTAGACACCAAGATATACAAGCTTCTTTTTGACTTCCTCTCACTTCCTTCCTAAAGCACAAATTAGATATAATGTGTGTATCAATTGTCCTTCATGAAGTCGAAGATCCTTCTATATATAGCCCTTCCAATTGGCTTATTAAGCCCACCCTAGGCCGACATGAACAGGGTGGCCAAATTGATCTCTAAGAGTTTTTAAGACATGTTTACTTACAAAATCTTATTTCTTTACATTGACACAAGTGCCCAATAGGGTTTTTAATGATTTTGACTGTAGACACAAACCTAAAGCATACAATGGATGTTTGACCTATCGACCAAAGAAGCATGAAACCCGTGCTCCATAAATAATTTTTCTTGTTACAATTTCTTTCATCTTTTGATCAATACATAAGAGATACATTATGACATAAGACAAATGACAATTGTGAAGATTGAAACTAGTTACAATTTCCACCACAACCTACGAGAATCCGAATCCCTTGGCCATAAACCTGGCCTTTTACTTCTCCACACTCCCATATGCTCCATGCTTCACCTTGTACACCCAACGTGAGCCTACTACTGATTTTCCCTCTAGGCGTGGCACAAACATTATTCTTCATGATGCAGGAATATTACTCCACCATTGCATCCCACCAAACTTGTTGCGAGGCTTCCTCCTCGAAACAAGAAGGCTTCGAGTCTAAGAACTCAATTATCAGTGCCTTGTACCCGGTGTACCTCTGTGGCTGCTTGCTCTGCCTGAACATAGAGCTAGGAGTCTCAACTCGCTACTAGGCCTCTTGAATCAACCTCTTGGCCAGCTTGGCTGCCTCCACTCGTCTCGGTCTCTCCTCCTCATCTTGCAATGTCTCATTCTCATCCTACTATACTACCCACTTGCCACTTTGTTGAGACTCAATTTGTGATATCCACTGAGGCTCTTGCTTGGGAGCAAGTAGCTCCTCCTCAAGTACTCCATCCCACTCTCGCTCCAAGGACTCCCTCAAAGCTTTGCTCTCCTCAAACCTCACGTCTTGCATGATAATTGTTTCCTTCAGTGATGGTATAAACACCCTATACACCTGAGATGTTTCACTGTAAACCATGAAAATTCCCTCTTCAACTGTTGGCTCCAACTTGTTCCTACTCTCTCTGGACACATCGCTGTAAATTTTAGTGTCAAAGATGCGAAAGTGAGAACCATTAGGCTTCTTGCCTATGAAAGCCTCCTCTGGTGTAACTCGTCCAAGCACTTTGTGTGGACTCCTGTTTTGTAAAAATATTGTAGTGTTACATGCCTCTGCCCATAAGCACACGGGCAACCCCTAGTCATGCAACTTGGCCTTGGCTGCTCCAATTATGTTGCAGTTATTCCTCTTGGCCACCCTATTCTGCTGAGGGTTATGGGGCATTGTCATCTCTCTCCTAATGCTCTCCTTGGTTCATACGTCCCTGAAAGCGTTGTAGATATATTCCCCACCATTATCACTCCTCAATGCTTTGATCTTCTTCTCGACCTGGTTTTCTACCAAGGCCTTAAACTCCATGAACTTGATGAAGACCTTCTCCTCCTTCTTCATAAAGAAGATCCATGTTTTCTGAGAATAATCATCTATGAAAGTAACATAATACCTGTATCTCATAAGAGACAAGAAGAGAAGGGCCCACACGCGTCTGGATGTACTAGTTCCAAAATACCTTTGGCTCTACTGTCTCGACCCTAGAAAGATGACTTGGCATACTTGCCAAGTGTGCACCCCTTGCACACATCATGTTGGTCGAATGCGCACTGTGGTAGTCATGTGGCTATTTGTTGAAGGATATTCAGTTCCCCAATATGCAAATGCTCCATGCGTCTATGCCACAACCCCCCCACGTCTTTGCTTTGCATGCTTCCTACCCTTGTTGCTCAAGGCTGCGCATGGCTCAAACTGCAGCCTGTACAAATTATTCATCCATACACCTATTTGCTTCATGGATCCAAAAGCTAAATGCCTGAGGTAAGCCTTACCTCTACTAAAGATGACCTCATAACCCTTGTCCTCTAGGGTAGCAACATAAACACGGTTCTTCTTCAGGCCAGGAACATAAAGGACCTCCCTGAGATGGAGAGAACTACCAGACTCCCTCTCAAAGATGACAATACCAACTCCCCTAGTCAAGTACCTGCCATAATCTCCTAGCTCAATGTGAAACTGGTTGTCATTCTCCTTCAGCTGGTTGAAATATTCCTTGTTCCTGGTTATATGGAAGGATGCTCTTGAATAAATATACCTTACACTGTTGCTTATTGAGCTTGCCATGCAAGCTATCAATGAAAAATATTTGTTGAACTGAGAAGAATACACATCTACCTCAGCTGATGTGGCCACATGGTCCTTACTAGACCCTTTCTTCCAGTTAGGACACTTAGTGGCATAGTGCTTGAACTCATGGCAATAGAAGCAATTGATCTTACTCAAATCTTTCTTCTTCTTCTCGCCATTCTGACTGGACTTGAGCTTCCCTTGGTCCTTCTTTCCATTGGCTTTGCTACCTTTGCTTTCCAGGGCAAAGTTCTCCTCGTCCTCTATTTTCGTTGATCTTCTAGCTCTCGTTCCTCTTCGAATTTCTTCTTGGACGCAGTCACTCCATAGCCTCTCCCATCTTGATAAATTTTCTCTGCCATTGACTGCATCTTGGAAACTATCCCAAGGCTTATGAAGTCCCAGTAGCGGAAGATTCACAAGGTCTTTGTCTGCTACATTCTCGCCCACTCTAGCTAGCTCATCCCAAACTTGGGTGAATTTGGAAAGGTACGTAATGATGGGCTCTCCTTTGCTCATCCAAAGATTTCTTAAATTGTCCTTCAGAGCATGCTTCCTGACATCATTGGAACCCTGATACAAATCTAAGATGTCTTTCCACATCTCCTATGTTGATTTCTCACGGAGATGAGGGAGAACATGGCCTTTGACCCGCTCAAAAATGATCCTTCTGGCCTTCATGTCATTCTTGTTATGCTGGATCAATCGTTGGGGATCTTGAGGTGGAACTATTTGATGCTCCAAAAATTTTAGCACCCCATTATCTTCCAACACCCCTGAGATCTGCTCCTTCCATGAGCATAAATTTGAGGCTCCCTCTAAACAATGATTTTCCCTTAGTCCTTGGAACAACATCTTGCTTATCCAAAAACTACTCTTCAAAACTCTAGTGCAAGCCTTTAGACTGATCTGCACTCTTGACTCACTAATCAATTTGGTGCTGGTCTTTATGTTGAACTATATGCTGATACCATGTTAAATTTCCTTGAAACTTTGCACCTACTTAGTGAATTACTGAAAACAAGACAACTAAAAAATGAAACCAAATTTACTTTCACCAAGATATAGAGTTTCGTAATAATTTATAAGCAGCATAAAAACACCAAAGATAACAACACATGCACACAAAAACCCAAATGGGAAAACCTGCTTTCTTTGTTGTGGTATTTTATTTATTGTTCTTCAATAATTGGATCTATTACAATTCACGCTACTTATTGTAGTCAACAATCTGTCTCTAAGAATGCACTTGTTCTCTTGTTGAATAGCCTTGACTTGCCTTGAGAATCCTTGATGCCTAGTTGTAGATGTTGTGATATTTTATTGATTGTTCTTCAATGATTGGATCTATTACAATTCAAGCTACTTATTGTAGTCAACAATCTTTCTCTGAGAATGCACTTGTTCTCTTGTTGAATAGCCTTGACTTGCCCTGAGAATCCCTAGCGCAAAATTGGGCTTCTATTTTTTAGTGCAAATCCCCTATTTCCTTGCGCACTTCCTCCTATTTCCTAGCGCAAAATTGGGCTCTTATTTTCTAGTGCAAATCCCCTCTTTCCTTGTGTACTTGTGGCCTTCTTAATCCTAGTGCACAAGCTCCTCAACTATGCGCACACACATACAAAGAATGATATCACAAGAATATGATGATCTTGTGCCTTCATTAGATAGAATTCGAGCATGCAAGAAGGCCTAGTTCAATTTAGAAGTTCAAGTTGTGATTGTGAGTTAATTGAGAGTTCATTTCGTCCTCTCTCCAATCAACTCTTGGAGTCTTAACTTGTTCTCTCTCTAATCAACACTAAAGACTAACTCATTCTAAATGAACTTGTAATTGCAACCTTGTCCTGTAGTCAAACTGAAGAAGACTCCACGTAACTGAATCCCCAACACTACGCATGCAAATTTGATGACCATAAACTGGAAATCAACTCATTATAACTGAAGCCTGTCTGATGAACTCATGCTCATGCTAGAGGAGGACAAATTCGTGGTCGTCATTGGCTAAGGCACAAGCTAGAAGACCTTCCACACTACATTTTCAACAGGGACTTCCTCTGAGGCCTTCGAGTTTTAGGAGGGGCACTACTTGGGAGACTTGGGTTGATACAGTGTGTCCATGATATTCCATACTTCCCACTTTCATTATTCTTCAAATCTCATCTCCGTTCTTTGGGCTTGTGCTCATTGGGATTGACACTCTTTTATCCTTATCCTTGAGTTTGGGCCGAAAACATTTCCCAAGAGGTTGTTGTGAAGATTCTTCAGGGGTCTTATTGTCTTAAGCCATGAGGAGGTTTTTTGTTTTGTACATAAACTACAATATTTGCAGCGTCTCCCCACAGAAACTTCGACAACTTTTGATCATGTAGCATGGCTCAGACTGCTTCCATAATGGTTCTATTCTTCCTCTCAGCCACACCATTTTGTTGTGGATTGTACAACACAGTGGTTTCTTTCTTTATTCCGACGTCTTTGCAAAGATCATTAAACTCATTGGAGGTGAACTCTCCCCTATTACCAGATCAGAAAGCTTTGATAACTTTCCAGTTTGATTTTCAATCAAAGCCTTGAAATCTCTGAACATGTTAGTGTTGACAATAATACTGAGAGGGGGGGTGAATCAGTATTATCTAATTCTTTTACCAAATCTTTCTTATTTATACTTTGAATTATTTTTGCATACCAAAACCATAAATAATGAGCATGAACCAGAAAAGCAGTCAGTCAAATCAAAGAACACCAGATATAAGGTGGAAACCCAATGTGGGTGAAAACCACCTGTTGCAATATGTCTCTATCTTCTTTCAAATTAGAAACTCCTTTTACAATGGACTTGTACTGGTGCAGTCCTTTACCAGTACGCAGGCTGCAACTTGCAGAGAGCTACAACTCTCTCTCGTTTTCCAGTCTCTCCTGGAAGGGAGCTACAACCCCCTACTTCTTTTCAAGGACCACTTTTCATAAATTTTCAAACTGGATCCATATACATCAAATGATCATCAAGTACATATAAATTACAGTCAGCTGTAGTAACCAGATCAAGATAATAGAACCGAACCCAGAACACCTTATCAACAGAAAAATTCAATCAACAGATAGTCCTGAAATAGATACGCAACTTTCCTTTCTTTGTCTTGCGTCGGTATGCACTTCACCTTCTGCTTCTCTGCGTATACCCGCAAATCTCCTTCTTTTGCACTGCGTGGCCACACACTGCTTCTTCTGTCACGATGCGTACAGTATGCACCCAAATGCACTATCGCGCCGCGTACTGTCACAGTAGGCACGCACCCAAAAGAACTATCGCGCCGCGTACTGTTACAGTAAGCACGCACCTGAACCATTGCTGCTCTGCGTACCCCCGCAGTTCTCCTGTTTCTGCTTTGCGTGCTCACGCAGTCACCCTTCGTCTGCTCTGCATAGCTACGCAGCTCGCCTTCTTCTGCTCTGTGTACCCACGCAGAGGCACTGTTAAACACCTGCATACCTCAGATTAGGGCTGAATTTGCAGATCACCAGTGTGCTACAGTTAGATGGATGCCCAGATCTGATCAAGTGCTCGGGAGATCACCCTTTACAGATTCGCTTTCCACTTTCACTTTCATATAGATCAAGCCTTTTGAAACAATAACCCAATAGATCAGATCTTAAGATATTCAACCCAAAAGCATGCTAAGCCAAATGATCTCCTTTGCTTTATATAGGCAAGCTCTTCCTTAAATCAAGGATCATGGGGCTCAAAAATAAT